>JBAMBO010001772.1:45000-118173 GCA_037044535.1 Lordiphosa magnipectinata | reverse complement strand
GACGTCTTTTTTATGTATATAGCTGTATAAATTTTGTTTTAGTTTGTTGTCAATGTTGTTATTTTTGGCTAAATCATTGATTATTAGATTACTTTTCCAATAAGCTGTGCAGTGGGATCCTTTCTCATTGTTTTATATGTGGTCCTATCTGAAAGCATTCTATTCATTTTTCCGCTGTACTCTTTTTAATGCATGGCTACTCTTTTATTTCCCTTGTCCTGATGTGTTTTTTTGGAAATTTCTCCGTGTCTGTTGCAATTTGTAAAAATTAGTTTCCCTTTTTCATTTGTCCTGTTGTTTTGTTTAAATTTAATTAGCTTCTCAGTTAGGTTTCATCTTACAAACTTCTTTGCTTTGTCTTCTTCCACTGTTTGGATCCCCAGTTCCAGGTCAGCGATGACATGAATGGGTGATATGTTCGTCTTTGTCACAGTAAGAGTAAATTTTTAGTCCTAATGATAAGAGCCATTGGGTATGCTCTGGGAATTCGATGTCTGTTTTGTGGACGAACCACAAGTCTTCGTTTAATGTTAGCCTATATCCCCTGGTTTTGGCTATTTTGTTGCTCGTTGTCATGTCAGTTTTGTAGCGGATTTCATGTTTATTTTCGAGGTATGTGAGTTCTGTTTCATTGAGCGTAGTTTTTAATTATTTGTGGTAAGTATGCGTCAGGTCTCGTTTCAATGTTAAGTACTTTTAGTGAGAAATTTGCGACTAGTTTTTGCAGTTCTTTTTGTGTGTCGTGTAGTGTAATGTTATATTGTAGGGCGGTTATTTTCTAGCCGTTTTTCATTAATCTTTAGATTTGGTAAGCAATCTGTATCAATCTGGGTTAAAATATTGTAGATTTTTAGACCCTTTTTTCATTGCCCAGCTCCTTACCAGTTCAAGTTCGTTTAACGTGCGACTAACATACACACCTGATCATATTAATAGGTACACACATCAACTCTGACTTTAAGGTAACAGAAAACAGTTTTATTCATTGTTTCAAACTTAAAATTTGTTCTAATTGGTTCTTAAACTATTTGTTTTTAATAAATTAAACTTAATTGTAACATAGAATAATAATATAACATAAAAGAGATCATTTTGTGTTTCAGATACGTTCTCAGTGTGATCATAATAATAGGTACACTTCATGTGTTGGTAAGAAAAAAAATTTTTATTTCCATTTTGTGTTCTTTTTTAGGTAAATTAGTATTTCCTATTTTAGTATCCAGTGTATCCACCTCTATTATTGGCCACTACTGCTATTCTTTTTGGCATACTTTTAATAAGAGCCTGGCAGGTCTCTACTGGTGTCTCATACCACAGTTTTTGGACACCTTCCCATAATTTTTGTTTATTTGAAAATGAATGCTTTGCCAATTTCTTTTTTAAGTCTCCCCACAAGTTTTCAATGGGGTTAAGGTGGGGGGATTGGCTTGGCCACTTCAGAACGTCAACTTTTTGGTCCTCGAAAAATTTAGATAACAACCTTGATGTGTGTTTAGGATCATTTTCTTGCTGAAATACCCAACGTAATGGCATATTTTCCTCAGCATACGGTACCATAACTGTTTCCAATATGGATTTGTACTCTTCAGCATTCCTTTTGTTCGTAGTCTGATAAATTGGACCTACGCCGTACCAGGAGAAGCAACCCCATACCATTATATTGCCACCTCCATGTTTGACTGTTTTTTTTGTAAACCGTGGATGGAATTCCTTTCCATTAGGGCGTCGAACATTCCTTTCACAGTCATTCCCAAACAAATTAATCTTGGTTTCATCGCTCCATAATATGTTTCTCCATTTTTTCTCCCCGGTGCATCCTACCCAGTCTTTGTGGTCCCTTGCAAAAGTTTGCCTCATGGTGATATTTTTTTTGCGCATAAGTGGGATTTTTCTGGCAATTCTTCCTGGTAGGTTGACATCTTGTAGTCGTCTTCGGATAGTTGGAGCACTAACTGAATTCCCAATTTCGGCTGCAATAGCCTTCGATGACTTAAATGGGTCCTTTTTGCTCAAAGTTACTATGTAGTGGTCAAGGGTTTCTGTTGTTTTTTTGTGGCCTTCCACGGGTTTCCTGTCTTGGTTTTCTTTCTTATGCATTTTTAACAAAATTATGAGACCTGTTCATTAATTTGGCGATGGCTCGTAAAGATTTGCCTTCTTTTCTCAGACTAAGAACCAATCGAGCTTCTTCTGTAGTACAATGAGAATTTCGACCCATTTTTTCTAAAAAAAAATAATTTTTTAATTCTCTGTATTGACAGGAGCTATACTTAATTTACCTTTAGTTACCAAAAGATCACTGATTACAAAATTATTCACTTGATACTTGTGAGAAACGGTGACTGTACCTATTATTATGATCAGGCGAAATGTGTGGTGGACTCGCAATTTATAGAAAAGCTTTGATATACGGGGCAGCCCTCTTTCAACTCTTTGTCACAGTGTGGCCAGACATTGACAACAACAAAAAACCAAAGATTAAAAAGTTATCAACACTAAAAGTACGAAAAAACCATATATAATTAAACGAGAAGGCCAAACTAACTTCGTCTGTGCCGAAGTTTTTATACCCTTGCAAAAGCTGTTTTTATAAATGACAGAGTTTAAGAACGCTTGGATAAAAATCAAAAACTTTTGTAACTAAAATCGATTTTCCGTCAGATGAACATCTGATTTCGACCAAATTTCGCGAATCTTTTTGAAAACATATCAAATTAACAATCGCCAAGTTTAAGAACGATAAAATTGAAAACAAAAAAGTTTTTCTCACTAAGACTCATTTTCCGACCGATAAGTCCTATGGCAGCCTGCAGATATAGTCATCTGATTTCGACCAAATTTTTCAAATTAGTTTGAAAGCGTTTAGTATTAATAATCACCGACCTTAAGAACGATTTACTTGAAAACAAATATTTTTTTTCAGTAAGACCCATTTTCCGACCGATCGGTCCTATGGCAGCTATAAGATATAGTCATCCGATTTTGATCAAAGTTTGCAAATCTGTTTGAAAGCATATAATATTATTAAGGGACGAGTTTGACGACGCTAACATAGAAACCAAAAAAGTTTTTCTCAGTAAGACCCATTTTCCGACCGATCGGTTCTATGGCAGCTATAAGATATGGTCATCCGATTTCGACCAAAGTTAGCAAATCTGTTTGAAAGCATTTAATATTAATAATGACCGTGTTTGGGAACGCTAACATTAAGAACAAAAAAGTTTTTCTCACTAAAACCCATTTTTTTACCGATGGTTCCTATGTCAGCTATAAGATATAGTCATCCGATCCTGTCGGTTCCGACATATTTTTAGCGTGCAGTAAAAAGAAGACTCTGTGCAAAATTTCAGCTCGATAGCGTTAAAACTGAGAGACTAGTTTGCGTAGAAACAGACGGACAGACAGACGGACAGACAGACGGACGGACAAAGCTCAATCGACTCAGCTCGTCGCCCTGATCAAGAATATATATAGTTTATGGGGTCGGAAATGAATATTTCTATGCGTTGCAAACTTCTGGGCAAAATTATAATACCCTTTGCAAGGGTATAACGAGAGCGTAAGTTAAAGTCGGCTCTAACCGACTTCGATATACCCGTTACTCATGGAAACAAATGTTTAATAGCCTTACTGTATGCCTGAGGTGGGTCAGCCGAAAAGTATGCAACATTTTTTAACTCGTCTCTCTCTCTCTCTCTCTCTCTCTCTCTCACTAAGATTGCTGCTGAACGCAATGCTTAGGTTATGAGTGGTGTGGGTGGTGGGTGTTAACTGATCGTTTTTTGCTCATAACTTGAGTATCGTTCATCCGATCTTTATCATTCCTTCAGCAAATCGATAAATAATTTTAAGAACTAGATATCTCTAGAAAGTACGAACCATCTATCATCAAAACTGTAGGAGATATGACGTTTTTTCCAAATTGCGGGGGCGTGAGGGGGCGTGGCAAAAATTGAAAATAAACTTGATCTGCGTGCAGACAATAGGAGTCTACATTTCAAATTTGGTTGCTCTAGCTCTTCTAGTCTCTGAGATCTAGGTGTTCATACAGACGGACGGACGGACGGACGGACGGACAGACGGACAGACGGACAGACGGACAGACGGACATGGCTATATCGACTCGGCTGTTGATGCTGATCAAGAATATATATACTTTATATGGTCGGAAATGATTCCTTCTGCCTGTTACATACATTTGCACGACTTTAGTAGACCCTTTTACTCTACGAGTAACGGGTATAAAAATTCCGGTGTGTGTGTACCTATTAATATGATCAGGTGTGTACATCTGGACATCAACTGCATACATTTGAATTTAGACAGAAAACTTGGAAGGCCGTTAACAAATATCGAAAATAGTAATTGTCCAAGAACTGATCCTTGTGGGACGCTACGATTTAGTGACAGAAAGCAAGATCTTCTATTCACAGTAGCTACTGCTTGCATTCGGTCAATGCTGAGTATTTGGTGATTGGCTAAATCGAACGCTTTGCTACCTAGTACTCGCAATTGTTTTGGTACACGGTTTTTATACCCTTGCAGAGGGTATATTAAAATTGTCCAAATGTTTGTAACGCATAGAAGGAAACATCTCCGACCACACAAAGTATATATATATTCTTGATCAGCATGACGAGCTGAGTTGATATAGCCATGTACGTCTGTCCGTCCGTCCGTCTGTTTCTATGCTATCTCCTCCGTTAGTTTTAAATCTATCTTAACTAAACTTTGCACGAAGCCTTTTGGTACAAATACGCTGCACATTTGTCGGAATCGGCAGGATCTGATTACTATATCATATAGCTGCCATAGTAACTATCGGTCGAAAAAAAGTTTTAGTGAGAAAAACTTTCTTGTCTTCAACGCGAGCGTCCCCAAACCTCGTATTTATTAGTTTTCTATGCTTTTACACAATTCCATCAAGTTTTATGTAAATCGGACAACTATATAGTATAGCTGCCATACAAAAGTTAGTTCAGAGAAAAAGTCTTAGTATAAAAAACTTTTTTGTTTTCAATGCTATCGCTCCCAAACTTGTTACTGATCAATATTATATGCTACCGCACATTTCTGCTTAATATGATCGAAATCGGATGACTATAGACTATAGCTGTCATAGTAACTATCGGTCGAAAAAGTAGTTTTAGTTAAAAAAACTTTTTTGTTTTCAATGGTAGCGTCTTTATACCTTCCAATTGTGAATATTATGAGTTTCCACACAATTTTGGGAAATTTGGTTAAAATCGGTTGAATATATCGTATAGCTGCCATATAACAAACTGGCAAGCAAATGCTCAAAGTAGTGGCGCCATCAAGCTGCAAGGGTATATAAACTTCGGTCGAGCCAAAGTTAGCTTTCCTCTATTTTTTGATCATAAAATGAAAACGAATGAATATTTTTCAAAACGTTTTTCTTCTTTTTATTCGGTCACTCAAAATGGCTACAAATCATATTTTAAATTCTAGAATTTAGACTTCATCCCCAGCGAGCCTTCGCTTTGAATTCTGAGTTCTAAAAACAAAAATATAAGATGATTAAATAATTGTTTTCGTTTCTTAACTGGCGTTCTCTATATTGCTTTTGCAATTGATTGAGCCACTTGAGCAAACAATTCTAGGAAAGAGAATCCTGCAGCAAAATACCTCTCTCACTCTTTATACCCAACCTTGTCTGGACAACTTTTGCATCAGATTTGGATAAATATTATATTATCTTATGAGTTTAGTAATTATGCGAATTGTATGTGGCTGGGCAAACCCCTGTCTAAAATATGTAAATTATAGTATTTTCAAAGCAAATGGAGCATGGCCTGCTTAGGGCTAGAAATTCTACTAAATATTTGATCAATTACAAAGCAAACGCAATCATAGTAGGTCATATTTTTTATTATTTTCTGACTAGGGTAAACCTCAAACATTTTTGATTCAGTCCACTTTAGCTCTTGCTGTCGAGAGGTGGTCTGGACTTTCTTTTTATTTAAATTTTATTATTCTTTCATTTTTATTAATATTTGTTGGTTGATTAAAATCGTAAACCATCCTTATACCATTGTAGGAATTCAAAGTTGTCCTGAAATTGTGCTTTTATGAGACGTTGAACAATTCCATTGAAGGAATTCAAAGTTATCTTGGAATTGTGCTTTTACGAGACGTTGAACAGTTAGTACCATTGAAGGAATTCAAAATTATCTTGAAATTGTGCTTTTACGAGACGTTGAACAGGTATTATCTTGTCTCCTAGTACTCGCAATTTTTGTTCTTCTTATTCAGTCGCTCAATGGCTTAAAATCTTACAACAACTTATTCGAAATGGCCGCTTTAGGCCTTTCAGCAACGCCGAAGTCGCTGCAAGCGCATCATACGTTAATCCTTCAGGTTGATTAACATCGTAAAACATCCTTATACCATTGAAGGAATTCAAAGTTATCTTGAAATTGTGCTTTTACGAGACGTTGAACAAATATTATCTTGTCTCCTAGTACTCGCAATTGTTTTTCTTCTTCTTATTCAGTCGCTCAATGGCTTAAAATCTTAGAACAACTTATTCGAAATGGCCGCTTTAGGCCTTTCAGCAACGCCGATGTCTCTCGGGCCTCTCATGCATTGAGAAATTGTCCACTGCTCGGACAAGGGCGCGCTTCAACGACTAAATATTTGGGGTTTCGAGTAGAGCAAGCCCCAAAGCCTCGAACGGACCACAGTTCAAGTCTGAGCTACCAGCAGGCCAATCATCCGTGGAAATGAAGTTCGGTTCGTGGTTTTTAAGCCACGTTGGAGTCGCTGGAGAGGAGTCTTGTTGAAATGTCCACGGCTTGTTTGCAAATAATGTCGTGTTGACCAAAACGCCGGATTGATGCACTTTTGCCAAAGTTTGGACTACTTATTCACAAAAATGGAGCTTGGCGGACCCCATCATAGACGACCCCATCATAGACGACTCCATCATAGACGACTCCCCATCAAACCATCACATAAGCCGGATGTGAGGACCTCTCTGAACTCTCGGAATGAGTTGGGATGCTTGTTTTGATGACACTCTATCGTTCTGTTGGTTAACCCAACACTGGACCCAACACTCTGGAAAAATTTTTACTTTTGCACGGATCGAGTTTTATAGGACTAAAACCTTGGACCAAAAAAAATTTCAGAAAAAAAATTTTGTTTACACGTTTTATTATAAAGAAAATAAAGGCTCAAAAAACAAAAAGTTCGTTTACTTTTATTTGTGATGAAAATCGTAGAAACAGTCTATTTGCTGGGAAAGGCACTACAATTTGAGTTTGCGTAAGTCGAAGCAGGTTGCACTGCCTTATTGTCCTTTCAAACCGTCAAAGACATTTCGACTTCTGATGCAGATCCACAAAATTTAGTAGAATTATCTACGCACTTGTTTCTTGAGGTCGCTGTCAGTTGGCAGCTTCGATTCAAGCGAATAGTTCCCAAAGAAAATATTCCCCGGGACTTGAGATATACAAGAAGCGGTAAGGAAGTATGGCGTGACAATCGAACAACTACATTTGCTGCCGCACCAAGATCTGGTGAGTCAGTTTAAACGTTCTCTCCTGCGCCGCAATATATTTCAAAATTATAGCAAAAGACAGAGGAGTCACACAAATTGAAGAATTTTACTCCCCATTTGTGTGGTTTGTCTGGTAAATATTGTCGAAGAAAGGTCTTCATCTTCGTTGCACAAATTTGTTTATCCACACATAAGCGTTGGCTCATCGCAACTGACAGAAACTTCTTATTGAAGTGATTCACGATGGGCCGTATTTTGTATAAAGAATCGTGGTCGTCAGAATCATTGGAGGGCAATTTACTATTATCGTTGAAATGCAAATTGCTTCGTATTTTTTCAATGCGATTTTTTGACATTGTGTTCTGAACTGTTCCAAACGCGTACTCGCCCCAATATGAAAATTGATAAACTTGTGCTTGCGCATATTGCAAATAATATGCTGCCCATATCTATTGTGGAATCAACTTCGTTTAAAAAGTTGATCCACTTTGCAAATCCCTGTTTAACAAGTAAGAAAGTCGGTCAAGCCCGACTATAACATACTCTGTACCCTTAACGTCGCAGCTCGCATTTGCTCACGAGTTATACGCGCTCATCTCTAAGTTTCACTCTCTCTCTCTCTCTCTCTCTCTCACTAAGATTGCCGTTCAATAGAATGCTGTGGTGATGGGTGGGGGGTGTTTACTGGCCGTTTTTTGCACATAACTTGAGTATCGTTCATCCGATCTTTATCATTCCTTCGATAAATAATTTTGTTTACAAGGTATCTCAAGAAGGTACGAACGATCTATCTTCAAAACTGTAGGAGATATGACGTTTTTTCAAAATTGCGTGGGCGGGAGGGGGCGTGGCAAAAATTGAAAATAAACTTGATCTGCCTGCAAGTATGAGAAATATATGCCCCATACATGTCGAACCTCTATCTCTTACCATCTCTGAGATCTCTTCGTTCATACGGACGGACGGACAGACAGACAGACGGACGGACGGACAGACAGACAGACAGACAGACGGACAGACGGACATGGCTATATCGAATCGGCTGTTGATGCTGGTCAAGAATATATATACTTTATAGGGTCGGAAACGATTCCTTCTCCCTGTTACATACTTTTGCACAAACTTAATTTACTCTATGTACCTTCGGTACAGAGTATAAAAATAATGAGCAGGCCATCCGCTATGAAGCTCCTTGATTCCACATTTGATTCTATAAAAACCAATTTTAAAGATATTATTGTAACAGGTGATTATTTTTGCACGACAGCAGATGTATGGTCGACAAAGCACCGTAGCTTTTGGTTACACGTGTCACTGGCTAAACTGAAACTTTGAAAGAAAGTCTATTTCGTTAGCATGCAAACGATTTGGTGTGACTCATTCATTTGATGCGATTGGTCGAATTATAAACGAAGTTCATACTGAATACGGTCTTAATACTAGCAAAGTGGTGGCAACTACAACCGATAATGGCTCAAATTTTCTCAAAGCTTTCGATGAATTTGGCATTCTTAACCATGAGGACCTCTTGGAGAAGGGAGATGAGTTTGCTCTGGATGAGGAGTTGACTAATTCAGCAAATCAATCCTTAAAGATGGTTTTACCAAATCATATTCGATGCGCGTCTCACACTCTAAATTTAGTCGCTACTACCGATTTTAACAAATTGCTTGCCTCAAATAGCATTTTGTACGATAAACATAAAAAAGTAAGTCACCCTTGTCTGTTACATGCATTTGCCCGAAATTAGTAAAAACAAAACATGCTTTTTAAGTTAAGTCAATTCTGTTTTAAATCAAATGAATGAACATACAAATTTTCTAATTCACTTGAATTGAAACAAAATCAATTCAATTCTTTTTTTCAAAATTGAATCATTCGTTTACAGCCCTAGTATAAACCAAATTTTAATTCAGTAGCATAAGAAAGTACAACAAGGTTGGAGCAAATCTGCCAGATCGGTTATATGGCAGATAAATAAAATATTGGTCTAAATTGAGTAAATCTTTGCAAGTCATCTTTGGGGTCCAAAATATGTGTACAAACTAAAATTGGGGTTAATATCTCAACAACTACCCAGCCAACATTTTGTCAAATTTTTGATCACATTCGAGTCTTTTTCGAGTCCTCCTCAGTCTAATTAAAATAGTCATATGTGCGCACGTTTTCTGATCACAAATGATACTTTTGTCGAGAGAAAATGGTATCCTAGCCACGACTCTTCGTGAAGAGTGGTTTTTAACTCGTTTTCCTGATCAGTTTCGACTCATTTTAGAGTCATTTGCGAGTCTTTTTCGAGTCATTTTTTCAATGAATCACATTTTGAGCAAATGCCCGAGTCGCACATGAAACCAAACACTTCTTAATCAACAAAAAGGCCAAGAAAAGACTCACCAAGTTAATTCTTGTAAAATGATCTTCCAAATGGTAGGTGGGTAGAGTTTATGCCAAAAAAAAGGCTGGGTTCGAACTCCACTAAGCCGAACCTCTCGCACCTTGTAGAATCACAACATGATGAACCTAAGTCGAAGGATCGTTAAATAAGTCTTATGTAGTCTTTTGAATTATTTGAAAATGTCCGCCAAGATGTAAATATATTGATATTTTAGTGTTAAGGTATTATAATCGAATGATGGTCACACTGTAAATAGAACGGACGATGCCTAGAACGAGAGTAGAACGAAGAGTAGAATATTGACATTGTATATAGCAAACCGTGTGTAAATAGAAATCATAATCATTCATAATCATAATTGATTGCCGCTTATGACAAGTCGCCAAGTCGCTAAGCTTTCATCAGCGTCGGACGCTATTTTCCCCATTTAATATTTATCAATTTAATCTTATTGAATTAATATTCAAATATTTAACTAAGGATTAACCGTCGTCTAGCGGCGGAAAGACGACAAACCGCATGCATGCTCACAATCACTGAGCAAGCAATTAAGAACCCCCCTCCCCTCCACACACACACACACATGTCCACATGTCCAGAGTTTGGAGTTTTGGAGTCCGGGGCATTAACGACTCCTGGCGTAACAGTTGCGTGGCGCATTACATGAAAATTCTTTTGCGCTGCGTAAAACATAAACGGCTGCTAATTGAAATATTAACACCTAAAGCAGCAAAATGTCACCACACAGCCAGGCGTGTGTGTGTGTGTGTGTGTGTGTGCGAGTGTGTGCGTGTGTGCAATTAAACAAAATGCGCATAACAATTGGCTAACCACGATATGAGACCTCAAATACATAAACAACCGCAAATGTTGCGTCATGAACACGCAAATGGCCAGAAAAAACACGTTGGATAGGGGTGCTCCACTGTTAGGCCAAATGGGGCAGCAGTTGGAGGAGAAGGCAACACATCTCCCCCTCCGCCCCTGTTGGTACAAATTGTGATTTTAATTTGTCAGACTTTTGCCATTCGAATTTGGAGCTTATTAAAAACCAGCTAATTTTACCTAGTTCCTGTTGGGTGGACAAAATTGAGTATTGAGTACTTAGCACCAGCTAATTTTAGAGGCCTCGTTCCATTTGTATGCTCTAGCTTAGATTTCCAATGATTTAATAATGGTAATTGTTGGTGACTGTGAATTATCCGATTTATCCTAGAATGTTTTCGTCTAATATGAAGCATACAATTTTGTCAAACAAGATTTTCCATCCACGTTGACATAATCCATTCAGTTGGAGCTTGATTCAAAAACATTTCCCAGTAGATACTTCAACAAGATGATTCTCAAACTGAGCAGCGTCGACTGACAGTCGAGTAGCAGCTGAAAGCAGCGCTGAGGGAATGAGGGATTTTCAAAACTGATTAATAGATGACGCCACTATTGCCAGGGCGGGGGAAGTAACTTTCTTTTGGTCATAACTTGAGTATACTTCATCCAATCTTTATCATTCCTTCGGCAAATCGATAAATAATCTTGATCACTATATATCTCTAGAAGGTACAACTTATCTATCTACAAAACTGTGGGAGATATGACGTTTTTATACCCTTGTAGAGGGTATATTAAAATTGTCCAGATGTTTGTATCGCATAGAAGGAAGCATCTCCGACCACACAAAGTATATATATTCTTGATCAGCATGACGAGCTGAGTTGATATAGCCATCTGTCCGTCTGTTTCTATGCTATCTCCTTCGTCAGTTTTAAAGCTATCTTAACCAAACTTAGCACGAAGCCTTTTGGTACAAATACGCTGCACATTTGTCGGAATCGGCCGGATCGGATGACTATAGCATATAGCTGCCATAGGAACTTTCGGTCGAAAAAGTAGTTTTAGTGAGAAAAACTTTTTTGTCTTCAACGCAAACGTCCCCAAACATTGTATTTCTAAGTCTTCTATGCTTTCACATAATTCCACAAAGTTTGATGAAAATCGGACATCTATATAGTATAGCTGCCATACAAAAGATATGTCTGAAAAAAAGTCTTAGTAGGAAAAACTTTTTTGCTTTCAATTCTATCTCTTCCAAACTAGTTACTGGTCAATATTATATGCTACCACACGATTCTGTCAAGTTTGATCCAAATCGGATGACTATAGCATATAATACAACAAACAAAATAAAAAAATAAAATAACAAAATACAACTCAAGCAAGAACAACCACAAGAAATAGAAAGAGAAAACCGATTTCCGCAATGAATACCGAAATGCCTTCGGGCACAGCGCGCGAGGCGAGCGCTGACAACGCATAAGGGTCATTCTTTTATAAACCGAACAGTTAAAACACTCACCATTTTTGATTTCAATAAAAAAAAATCCGAAATTAGATCTCCACATGCCCACCAAAACGTAATTTGCGGTTTTGCAAAAACATTTTTCGTTAATTTTATAATAAATTTCAAAAATCGTCAAAAGCGTAAAAATGGAAAAAAAGGGTTTTTTAAAAATTGGATTTCTCAGGTTTGGTTTAGTGGACAGGTCTCGTGTTGATATTGCTGAATAGTATTTTGATGCATCTACTAAAATAATAATTTAATAACTTTTTAAATTATTTAATAATATTAAGTAATTGTTGCTAAAGTTTATATATTATATAATTTTTTCTCAGTGTTAACCACCATGATATAGCTTCTAAGGATATACATTTTATTGCCATTTTATTCGGGTGATTTGGACAACAACAAATATTAGCTTGAGTGAGTTGACCGACAGATTTCGATGTACTGTTATACGGAGCAGTGACTGTCATAGGGAATACACAAAGGTCAACTGGTTGAAAATGGCTGCTGCAGGGACAATTCTCTCCCACTTATTCAGTCTGGCATTAAACTGGTTGCAAATGGCTGCTGCCTGGGACAATTGTCACCTGCCTATGACATGCCTGTATAAAATGGACGACTTCAATACATTGATTTGGATAGGATGTGCAACCAGTTTCAAGTTTTTAGTGACTGCTACATTTCTGGTTGTAAACTAGACACTTTTCCTGCAGGGTATATACAATTGTTGTTGCAGACCTTCGCTCGGAAAGAGAGTAGAGAATGAAATTGTTTTTGCTTTTTTATAATCTTATGGCCGCGTGAAACGTGTGCGCGCGGGCTATTCCTTTGCGCAAAGCAACAAAAACAAATGCGCGGCTTGGGCATCCCTGACTTAAACGTTCTATTAGGGTATTAAAAACATCGTGTAAAACTTTCAATCAGATCCGACAATGTGTTTTACAACAATAAACAAAATACATTTTTGATGTGAAACATCTTTAATTTCGTTACAGAAGATTTTAGAAGGAGTAAAATTTGATTTCAGCGTCACGTGACGATGACGCCATGCATATTTGGTGTTGTTGTTTTGTGAAGTGTTGGAAAAGGACTGAGAAAATGGGTGAAAGAGGGAAAAAGAGGGGGAACAGTGACTAATCAGTGACTTGACAGCGACTTAACAGTGACTTTACAGTGGGGGACAGCAGTGCGGGGACAGTAGGGGAAGAGCGGAGGAAGAGAGGGTCTTAAATTATTTCTATGTTTTGCTATTTCAAGATTGAAATTTTTAATTCTGCCTTTTATTCATTATTCATTCATTCATTCATTGTGTTTTCATTTATCTATGGAGCAGGAATATAATCAAGACTTACAAACAAAAAGAAATAACACAGCAGCAAGTGATCTTGTAGTTGGTATTTCCACTCCCTGTCAGTGTTGCCATTTTAGCTATTTAGTTGCTAGATTTAGCAATTTTAAAAGTGGAAATGCTATTAAATTTTAGAAAATGATATTAGCTACAAATCTGGCAATTTTAAAATTATGTTTAGCTATTTTTAGCTATTCGCTACTTTCGAGTCGTAGTGCAAAACAATGACTAATAAATCCTTTTGAAAGCCTAAGCATCTATGCTATTAAACAGCCCCTTAGTAAAACGCCTTAGATATAAATAAATCAGTAATGAATTAGGGCATAATCATTAGAAATAGCTCCAGTTCATGAGAGTTTTCTCTTAATTTGAACGCCCTGCCAGTCTCAAACTCATTACGAAAAATCCCGTAAGGAAAGCCATGTTTTTAGTACCATCTCTATCAAATCAGGGCTGATTTCAGTACTGAGCCCACCTAACGGGATCTGACACTACTGTGGACCATTCAAAATGTTGAACCTGAAGACGTTAAATGAGATTTTAAGCACTCAGAAAAAAAACTGATACCCTAATATCTATTTGGAATAGATATGTTCATATCCTTTCAAAATTGATATTATAATCATTTTTATACCCTTGCAAAGGGTATTATAATTTTGCCCAGAAGTTTGCAACGCATAGAAATATTAATTTCCGACCCCATAAACTATATATATTCTTGATCAGGGGGACGAGCTGAGTTTATTGAGCTTTGTCCGTCTGTCTGTCTGTCCGTCTGTCTGTCTGTCCGTCTGTCTGTCTGTCTGTCTGTCCGTCTGTTTCTACGCAAACTAGTCTCTCAGTTTTAAAGCTATCGAGCTGAAATTTTGCACAGAGTCTTCTGTTTACTGCACGCTGCTAATATGTCGGAACCGACCGGATCGGATCACTATATCTTATAGCTGCCATAGGAACCATCGGTCGAAAAATGGGCTTTAGTGAGAAAAACTTTTTTTGTTTTCAATGTTAACGTGATTAAACTTTGTCATTAATAATATAATATGCTTTCAAACAGATTTGCAAATTTTGGTCAAAATCGGATGACTATATCTTATAGCTGCCATAGGACCGATCGGTCGGAAAATGGGTCTTCGTGAAAAAAAACTTTTTTGTTTTTAAGTAAATCGTTCTTAAGGTCAGTGATTATTAATATTAAACGCTTTCAAACTAATTTGAAAAAGTTGATCGACATCGGGTGATTATATCTTATGGTTGCCATAGGACCGATCGGTCGAACATGAGTCTTGGTAAAAAATTTTTTTGTTTAGTTTTGTTAGCGTCCTTAAACTTGCTGATGACTTATTTTATATGCTTTCAAATAGATTCGCAAAATTGGGCCGAAATCGGATGACTATATCTTAAGGCTGCCATAGGGCCGATCTGTCGGAAATTGAGTCTAAGTGAGAAAAACTTTTTTCAGACGTTTATCTGTCGGAAAATAGGTTTTAGTTACAAAATTTTTTGATTTTTATGTAAGCGTTCTTAAACTGTGACATTTGCATTTGCAAGGGTATAAAAACTTCGGCACAGACGAAGTTAGCTTGGCCTTCTCGTTTTCTTATCCTTTTGACGATTTTCAGCTGCATTAGATAAAAATTCTAAGATGAATTTAACATTAAATGGATAGTTGTTGGGTTTGGCACACAAAATATACACGACCTTGAGCCGGCTAAGAACTATTTCTTAAATTAAATGTATATTTTACTACCCAAAATCGAATATTAATAATATCCAGTCCTAATGGATACTGAATTTATCCTGTCTGTGCAATAGGATGGTTTTAAGAACTTTTATTTGCTTTATTATTTAATATTATTTTGATCAAATGGACTACACAGATATAGCAAATGTTGTCCCCTCTTTGATTTGTATGCAAACTAGCCGAAAATTCATTGAAGATGCTTTTGCTGCTTACGGCGAAATCACAACCTTCCCGTTTAGCTCAATACTGAAAGTAACCAATAGAGATTCTGTATCCAGGCTGTTTGCAGGCCACATTTTAATTATTATTGTAGTCTTAAAATAGTATGTTTGTGTAATTTTTGTTGGATTTTAGTTCTAAAATGAATATTTTTATAAGTTTTGACTTATAACAACTCTTTTAGCCACTTTTTTTATATTTAGCTATTTTTTGCACATTTAGCAACTTTCGGTCCTCATATTCTGGCAGCACTGCTCCCTGTTAGTTTTCATCTTTTGAAAGATTGCTATTGCTGATTTATATACCATTGAGAGAGCTTGTGATTTTGAAATTAAGCCCTTACATTTAGCATCATGTTTCACATCATCACATGAGTGTTAACGACACTCAGACCCTCCTAAATGAAACAAATTTTTATAGACCCTCGAATTTTTTAACATTTCATTTATATTCTTTTTTTTATCAAAAGACTTCAATTAAAGTTAAAAAATGTTCCAAATTGCAAAAAAAGTTGCTTTTGAAAAAAAAATTTACTTGAAAATCTTGTCTGTACTTTGACCGAAATTTCTCGATAACTGTTGAACCGATTTTGTTAATTTTTTTTTTCGGTGAAAGGCAACACCTAAATGCATTAAATTTATGTTTTTAATCTATTACAAATAATTTTTATTTTATCGAAAACAATTGCCGAAACTTTAAACGCAATTTTCTCGAAACCATATTTTTCAAATATGTTCGCACGATAGCTCAAGTTTTTCTGGACCGATTTTGATGAAATAAACGCCAAACGACGCAGAACCTCGTGTGATCTTCGATCATTGCCGAAACAATTCTATTACTAAAAATCGATTTTTTATTTTCAAATGAATGGCATTTCTACAAAAAAATTTGTATTTTTTTTTTTCTGGAGGTTCAAACGGTAAAGGCATTCATGCCAACTAATTCCTCGTTTTTTATTTTTTTTTCCGGATGCAGTATACTCCCGCAATCGTGTGAACATTGGACCTACTTCTTTTTTGGACACCCTTCCTTGGAGGCCGAGATCTTCTTAACCGCACCATAAATCACTCTTTTTTTAATTTTGTATTTTTTTCAATTGATTGCCCTACCAAATACAAAAACAAGAAAGAAAGTCGGTCAAGCCCGACTATAACATACTCTGCACCCTTAATGTCGCAGCTAGCATTTGGTCACGAGTCAAACGGCCAGTTAACACACAACGCACAACGCAGTGCGCTCTCTAAGTCTCTCTCTCTCTCTTTCTCTCTCACTAAGATTGCTTCTGCTGAACGCAATGCTTTGGTTATGGATGGGTTGGGTGTTAACTGACCGTTTTTTGCTCATAACTTGAGTATCGTTCATCCGATCTTTATCATTCCTTCAGCAAATCGATAAATAATTTTGAGTACTAGATATCTCTAGAAAGTACGAACCATCTCTCATCAAAACTGTAGGAGATATGACGTTTTTTCCAAATTGCGGTTGCGTGAGGGGGCGTGGCAAAAATTGAAAATAAACTTGATCTGCCTGCAAGTATAAAAAATATATGTGCCATACATGTCAAACCTGTATCTCTTACCATCTCTGAGATCTCTTCGTTCATACGGACGGACGGACAGACGGACATGGCTATATCGACTCGGCTGGATGCTGATCAAGAATATATATACTTTATAGGGTCGGAAATGATTCCTTCTCCCTGTTACATACTTTTGCACAAACTTAATATACTCTATGTACCTTCGGTACAGAGTATAAACAGAATTAAGAAATCTTAACTCGTTTTCTTTCCACGATTTTTTAAAAAATAGTTCAAATTCGGCCGTCTACACTAGAAGACCCCCTTAATGTGGAAGTTTTCGGAGACTAATCTGACTCTTTTCTGACACAGATATAAGGGCTTCCACCCTCCCAAGGAAGCAGATAAAAGCCACATAAATGACACATAGAAGTAACTTTTCTAGGCACTTGAAGGCCTCCACAAAGGCTCTCTTCAGACGCATATTGGAGTGCAACTCCGAAAATGCTTAGACATAAGTGCTTTTTATGAACTCCGAAAACCCTCAAATTTATGCTCGGCTCTTTTCAGACACATAATTTAGAGCGCTCCCAACTTGGCTTGCTGGGAAATAATTCCTTCATCGAAATTAGGGATGCCCAAGTCGAGCGTATAGCCTTCACGCATGGCATATGGCTAAGCGTAGTGCTACAACAACTTCATATGTGTTCTCTCTTCTCAATCTCCGTACTCTTACGAACGAACATTCTTCATCCAAGTATGAAATTCTCTATTTTCTTGTCAGAGTCTTGTGATTTCTGCAAGTGCAGTAAAGATTCATCACATTTTGTGATTTTGCCCTAATTAGCCGGGTTCCAAATCGCTGAATTTTTGTTTTTTTTTTGTTTTTTTTTCGTTAAATTTTTATAAGTACTTAAACTTTCGCCACACAAATCATGCACAGACCATTTGGTTTCTTAATTTGTTTTAAATAAATGTTATTGGCATTGCAACGGCAACGGCAGCTGCCCTCCAGCTTTGGCCGCACACCCCCGTTCCTTGCTGGCAACTAAATGACATTTATTGTCAGTTTGGCCTCAGTGCAAAACGTTGACCAAAAAAGTGTCTTTTCATATTTTTCATGCACAATTTCCATGGGCCTTGGAAGCTCGAACTCAGCTTGCTCTGGCTCTATAGAGATATAAACTTATATGTATGTATGTATGTATGTATGTGTGTATAAATATATATTTTACTTTTGTATATTTATTTATTTACGTGCACATGGAGCCGGGACCACGTCCACGTCCACGTCCAGGTCCAGATCCAGTTTCGTTTTTCGTTCCGTCTGCGAAAGGAAGAATATTGCAATGGCTGACAAATTTATTTCGTTTGCCGTTGGCGGTTTTTTCTTTCGGTTTGTTTGGTTTATTTTGTATTTTTACTTTTTACTTTTTACTCGTTTTTGCCATGTGTCGGGCTCTGCCATGCATATTAAAATGTTTAAAAAACCTACAATACATGCGTAGGCATTTACTTTTGCATATTTATTATTGAAAAGTGTTTTTACTCCAACCAACATGTTGTGAAAATGATAAGCGTTAAAGGTATTTAATGAATTAATGTATGCATTTTGTTTACCCAAGGATATGCGATTAATTAACAATTAATGGAGAGCAACAGATCAGATCAGATCAGATCAGAGATCTGCTTGAATGGAAAAACTGCGATTCTAGTTAAATTCACACCATTTCAAAGCAAAAATTGACAAGAATTTATAATAAATCTTTCTTTAAAGTCTGGAAAGCAACTAATGTTAGTTTTTTGAACAATCCTTAAGTAAATTTCAGTGTGGTATGAAACAAGAACAGCTCTAGAACTTTTGAATACTAACATAAGAAAATGTTTACTATTTAGAGTTCAAGTTTGTGGCAATTCCTTTTATTGAAGTTTTTTCTGTGTTTTAATATATTGTAGACCCACATTCGATTCTTGGTGCTAAGTGTCATATATTGACTCATCGATACCACGAGCACAGTCGCTGACTACTTGGATGACGATTCATCTGTAGCTTTAAGCCTTCTCTAAACAAAAAATTCTCTGGATTTTCAACTTAATAATTGCTTTCCTTTATATCGCTCGGTAGAACCAAACTTGTAAGCGTTCGGCTGTCTGCATCAAGGACGCAAAATACGCAATTGTTAGTGAAATTTGATTTGCATTTAAGTATTTAATTGATTTACAAAGTTCATCATTTGTTTGTTTAATGTGTTCAGAATTTGGCACTGCCAGCAAAAACGAAAAGTGAAACCAAATAGTCAGCCTCTCTCATTTCTGACTGTTCCATTTTCAATCGTTTCGCTTGAACTTGTGGCTTCTCTCTTCTGACCGGCGGTTTGCAGCAGGTAAAAAGAGAGCCATTTCATTCGGAATTGAGAACACGAAACCCAAGCGGAATTGCGATCGAATTACTTTTCAAAAAGTAGTGGAATTGAGAACATATCTTAATACGTTTCAAGTCTGTATAGAATTATACACTTTAAATGAGCACGGTTGAAAATTTGTGTTTGTACTGACTCACTCTTGCAAGCGATCTTACTTTTGTTTAGAATTTCTCATGCCTTAATTTATAATCTTAACTAAGAATGTGTGTGTAAGTCACATTCGTGTATTTAAATATAAGAATGCGTTCGTGAAATGAATATATATTGCCTCACAAGATGCATCTTAAGTTGCTCCCATTGAAGCGATGACCCTTGTCACCAACCCTAATTAAAAATAATATTACAAAGAATGACATGTTTATGATCTAGGGCTGCTTTACATATGATATTTAACGCTACATGTGGCTCCAAGTTTCGTCTCATGTTCATGTTTGAACAAAGTCTGTGAAACGACTTGAAGTGGTTTGAAATATTTGGAAATTTAGTGTGCCGTTGACTTGAAACTTGAAAGAGTTTCAAAGTATTTTTCGCAAATATGCAAAACCGCTCGAGAGTAAGGGCTGGTAAGGTTCATTACATGGAGCTAACTGAACTCCCGTCTTTGCCAGTTCTGATCCGAACTGAAACCAAACTATACCAAACTCCCAATAATTTAAAAACCGAAAAATTAAATGAATTTTTGAAATTTCTAATGGTAGTATTAGTATTAGTTAGTATTAGTATTATTAGTATTAGTTCCGTTTCTGAATCCGATTGAAAATCACAGCCTCTCTGTCTGTCTTTTTGTCTGTCCACATGAACGCTCAGTCTTAAAGATGGTAAGAATTAGAGTTAAGTGGAGGGGACGTGTACTTCTTATACTTGCAGGCAGATCAAGTTTATTTTGAAATTTTACCATTCATTTATATTATTCCTAAACGATCTTCATGATGAAATTGAAGAAGGACTATGGATTGGTGATATCAACCTCCGAGTACTTTTGTACGCAGACGATATCGTGCTGTTCGCAGACGATATCGACATGATGCAACGAATGATCTACAAGCTCGAGCAGTACTGTAAAAAGTGGAATATGCAGGTGAATACCAGTAAGTAAAAAATGATAGTATTCAGAAAAGGTGGCCGGCTGTCTCAAAACGAAAAATGGACTTACAACTCAGAACCAATACCGATTGTAACAGAGTTCACCTATCTGGGAGTGGTATTTACACCAACCTTATCCTTCACAAAACATGTTGAGCAGCGAAACAGGTCAAAGAAAAACTGCATTAACAGTACATGGAAAAATTATCTTTGCAATCAAAGAGTAGCCTTAAGCTCCAAATGGAAATTATTCCTTGCGTTGTGCCGTTCGACTCAATCTTATGCAGCACAAATATGGAGATCACATCATTTTGAAGAGGTAAACAAACTTTAGCGATACGTTGTTAAAAGGATTCTAAGGCTGCCGGACAATACTCCTAATAATGCATTGGCAATTGAACTTGGCATGGAAGACAACCACTTTTTTACACTCATGACCCACTTAAACTATATATTTGATTACCAAGAGCATAGATTACCTCATCCAAACGAACGTCTTCTGGGCAAAGCGCTTTAACTTCCTAAAATATGGCCGCGATTTTGAATGTCAATGGGAAAATAGAACTAAAGAGTCATGGAGCTTCGGGTGTACATTATTCATCTTATATTTGCATGCAGCTTAAGTTTATTTACAATTTGCGGTTTAAGGAAAGAGTACGAAAATGACTCGAAAATGAGTCGAAACTGATCAGAAAATCGGGTCATAAAGGACTCTTCATGAAGAGTCGCGGCTAGGGTACCATTTATGATCAGAAAACGAGCGCATTTATACTTATTTTAATCAGATTTTGGGCACAAATGTGATCATAAAATGCTGGCTGGGAAGCCAATGATTCAATTGATTGTCCGTTTCTTTTCTTTCTTGGGCTCGCTGACTGTGTAATTTTACACAAATCATACATTTATTGCAAATTTACAAACTATCATTTATATTTTTTTTCTCAAACTTAAACTCTACCATGTTAAAAATGGGGAAGTAGGATTAACCCAGAGAAAAATAAATTCCAAAAATGTCAATTAAAAGTCGGAAACAAATCGGAAAATCCCTTGGGACGCACAAAAAATCCTAAATTTAGCTTAATGTATGGATAATCTAAAACCTAACTTAGTCTTTAACTCTTGAAGAGTCCCACGCACATGAGCAGATTGCGACGCGTAAAGTGCAGGCTAACAAATGGAGAATTCTTGCTGGGGAATGTGCGCAGCAGATAGACATCCTCGTCGTTCTCATCCTGATGATGGGAGACGGTGATATGATGGCAGGCAGCAGCAAGTACGCGTCGCATCTATAAATTTCTGGATTATACCAATGGAATCACATATAACACAGACGACATGAACATTACATGGATTTTTAAAGCCCGATGTGGTCTTTTGAAACTGAATGGCGATGGATTTCAGGACTTTGCACAATGTGTAATTTGAACGAAAAGGAGACATTTAGCCATTTTATTGGACGCTGCCCGATTCTCTGAGAGTTTAGGAAGTTTAGAGAATGAAATTATAAATATATTAAATGGGCCAAACTGGTATCAATTAATAATAACTTCATCAAATATGCATTAAGACACAGATCATTTCTTTTAAATAATTTTAAATAAGTAAACACTCATTCGTAAAACGCACTACTTATTTACAAACTTTTTGTCGACAGTCGACTATTAAGTCATTGTTAGTAAGTTCTTAATATACCCCCAATAAAACTGAACATTTTTTTGAAACAATTTCAATAAAGAACAAATACAAAATCAGCAAATATTGGGCAAAGATTGGAAAACGATAGTCAAGTTATGTGCAAATCAAAGTTCGCTGCCGCAGTGCTGCAGCCGCCAAGTACATACTCTTCGCAGGTACAGAGTTTAATTCATTTTCTGATTTGTTATTATTGTTGAAATTAGAAGATGGAATGGAAGTTACATTTTTCGGATTTCATTTAAGAAATCTGCTTCAGTTTAACTTCATTTGGCGAGCTGCCGTCAAACAGAAAATAAAGCTGCTCTCTAAGACGGGATTTACACTATGAAGCAAACTTCATGAAGTTTCTACTATGAAAACTTTATAAAGTTTACTTCATCGTGTAAATCCCGACTAAGTTTTAAATTCCTGGGGTTATGATATAGACTGTTGATAATACCTTCAATTATAATATCTCTACTGATTTCTTGGAAGCTAGAGGGAGGCAGACGCCAAAGTTAAACAAGTGATCATGTTCTGCTTCAATTGCTCCATTTTTGTTCAGCGAGTCTTTTTCCGTCTAACTTTTTCAATCTATCTGGTTCAGTCTGTCTTGCTCTGTCTTGCTAAGAGCTGTTCAGTCTCTTTTGCTCAGAGAGTGGTTCTGTCTGTCTTGCACTGTAAGCTGTTCCGTCTGTCTTGCTCTGTGTATTGTTTTGTCTGCCTTGCTCTGTGAGCTCTTCCGTCTGTCTTGCCCTGTGGGCTGTAGCATGATACAACTATTACAAGTATGGCGCTCAGCCAACATTTTGAACAAAGTGATTTTGCTAAGAGCGAGAGAGAGAGAGAGAGCGAGAGAGTAAACGACGCACATTCACACAAATTAGGTATGTGCAGAAACAACAACCACAACAATAAAGCGATCAGTGCTACTCTCTGGATTTTTATTGATTCTTCATATATCCATTTGTGTTTGCATTTAAATTTTGTGGCTAATGAGTAATCGCTTGTATCATCATCATCATCATCCTTAATGCACGCTTACCAACAGCTGGCGGTGGAAATTTTCAATTACGCTCATGACATGACATAAAACGTAAATTAAGGCAAAATGTCTAAAAGTCGGCGCGGAGTAAGTAGGGCGGGGTGGTTGGAGTTTAACGCTTGATTTGCTCTGACATAAGTGGCGGCGACTTCTGCGCTATGTTTTGTTGTTGTTGTTGTTGTTGTTGCTGTTGCTGCTGTTTCTGCCATGGTCCTTGTTACGCCTACAATGAAGCTATTTTGCCATTTGGCATTTACCATTTGTCCAGGCTCCATTGTTGTGTGTTTGGACAACATAGCGACGAGTGCATGTTAAGTGCCTTATTATCCTGTTTATGTAACCGTGCAGTTGTCAAAGGACACATTCACATGCTCACACACACACACACGCAAACACTTGCCGTCTCGTGCCCAGGCCCGTGCATATTTCTGGGCCCATTCTCACCAAAATGCGCTTCTCCACTCGATTTTCATGTTTTATTCAAGTTAAGTTTTTGCTTTTGCTTCGTGGTTTTTTTTTTTTTTGCAAATTGTCGCCATGTCCTTTTGCATACAAAATAGCTTAAAGCCTAAATCAGATTCTATTTGTAAGCAAACATATGGAATGGCCAATGAAAGTCATCAATTGAAGCCTGCAGATTGGCCAGCGATGTCATCGATGTAATCCAGATGTGATGCGATGTGATCAGGTGATTGCTGGACAAGTTTCTAAGTTAAGACTTGGATTCAACTTGTACAATCTGCTATGCAGTTTGGACTTTGAAATCAGACAAAATGAAGCTGAAGTGTCCTTTGCAAACAGATTTAAGCTTATATATAGAAAGAAACAAATACAGTCTAAGCTTTCAAATGGAACACAGCTAAACCCGTAGCTGACATGTTACTATTTGGGTGAATACAACACTAACAATGGCAAATTAGGATAAAAGCATTTAATAACAAAACTAGAACCAGTTTTTACATAAAAACAAAAGAAACCCTTGTTCCACTGGCAAATTCTACAGGTCATTCGCTGGATCATCTAAATGAACTCATTCTTTCTGTGTATTTCCTCATAAGATACAAATGTCCACGACGGATGATCTAGTCACTGTCACAACATATAGCTATTTTCCGCTAAAAGAATGGATTTTCTATCGATATGCTGTCGAACTCCCTAAGTGTCACCACTAGGAACAGCTGCTGCATGGGTTCTAGGGAGGGTTTTTTCACTCCGGGCTTCGAACTCGCGAAACTTTTTGGGTTCGGGTTTGAAGCGGGGTTCAGGAATAATTTTGTTCTTCGCTAATTCAGAAAACAAACAAACTTAAACATTTTATTCATATATAGAAGCTTAGAGGCTGGATAATATCATATTCGAGCTGGGATTAACGAACGTTTAAGCAGGCTCCAGGTCAATAAGTCATATAGCAATGAGTATTAGACATGAAATTTACACTGCCTTTCAGTTTGAGTGGTGTTAAGCTATAGTCCGCATAGGAAATTACAGTAGTTAGAGAATTCATGTTTGTTTAAAACTTTAAAAACAAGACACTCACACACACCACAAATGAGGATGTCCGATTGTACAGCTGTTGCAAGAACCTCCCGGTTCAATCATCAGCTGACTTTGCCTATCTTGTGCAAGTCGGCAGAGGCCGTCTCATGCCAAAATATCCATGACTGTTTGGGAATTCCAAAGGCAGCACAAGTGAAAAAAAAACCTTTTCCTTGGAAAAGGTTACTTAATGTGGTCTCATGACCTACACTTGTAAACAACGTTTATGCAAATATCTCGTACACCTGAAGTGCTGGGGGAAAACGGATTGATTTGAATTGAGCGACCAAAAACACATATTGAAAGTTGGTTACTTCTCTGTTGCAATAGTTTACCTTTTTTGTTAACCTGTGTAATAGTGTCGGCCGGAAAATATTCAAAGCATTTAAAAGTCGTATCGTGCTTTTTGAGAACTTCTAGATCGGGCTCTGAAAATGAAATTTCTGATTTGTTCAGCATTATGTAAATAGTGGAACGGTGGTCATGTAATTATATGATTGTCGCTTTGTAATATTTAGTTTATTCACACGGTTGCCAATGTAAATGGTGAGTTAATTGTTCACATAGTAGCCATATTATATTACCTCAATCGTTTCAAAGCGCCTCCCCCCAGAAGGGGTGTCCGCCAAATAACCACACACACCAACTTTACTTTAACTATATTTGTTATTTTATTCAAGTGTCTTAAGTTGGGGCAGAGCCACAAACCGACCCTGCCACAAGTATAAGAAAAACTCCACTGACTTATGTATTTAGAAATGTCTTGGCCAAAGGCCTTATCCTTAGACTAAGGGCCGTTTTCTTATGTTCATGTTTTTGCTCAAATCGATTATAAATTGGTTGATTATAAAATCGGGCATTTGCGCCACGGTCACACCGAAAGGGCTGGAATGGTATAATACTAGGTTGGCAGCACCTCTGCACTCGGCTGATTACACTAGCTTACAAAAAAAGAAAAATTAAATGACCCATTTCTACTAAAACTATTTTTAAGTGTAGTTTGGATTGGTGATCTCAAAAATCAATTACAAAAATTTTTTCATGTCAACGTTTTTTATAAATGATTTTTTTTTTAATTTTTCCGGTAGGTGCACTTACATTTCATGCCATATCTCAATTCATAATCGTCAAAGGGTGTCAAGCGAGATATGAATCGAAAGGTAATAAAATTGTCAATTATAGCGTAGAACATTGTGTTCAGATCGGCTTAGAACTTTAAATACAATGACCAAAATTATTTCCCAAAAATCGATTTCTTGCTCAAAAATGCAAAAATTGCATTTTTAATCGCCCAGGAAAAATATAAAAAAAATCCAACAAAATTATTTTTATTCTCTCGATCGACTTAAGAATCGCACTTATAAAAATATAATAAGGTTTTGATGAAGAATATCTATTGTAGCAGGATCAATTTAAGTGAAGGAACTAACAGTCAAATTTGACTATTTTAAGTTTATAGAAAATTTGTTTTTCATTTTTCTTTGTCTTTTGGTCAATATTAGAAGTGGGCGAAAAACCAGATCAGAAAAAAAATTACCGAACAGAACAGAACTCGAAGAAAGTAAAAATTTATATTTAAAAAATCTCAAAAATACAACTTTTTTCAGCACTCCATTGCTCACAGATCCTGTATTTATTTATAGATCTTGTTCATGGATGTCTTATTTTCTTCGCAGAAGTACGGATCTTAAGTTGAAAAAATAAAATTAGCTTTTTTGAATTTTTAAATATTTTTTCTATTATTTTGAGGATTTTTTTTTTTTTTGCGATTTTGAGCAAAAATCCATTTTTTGTATGTATTTTTTATTATTGTATTCAAACTACTTGACCGATTTGAAAATAGTGTGGTGTGCGATTATTGACAATTCAATTACCTTTCGATTCATATCTTGCTTGACTTCATCTGACGATAATAAAGTAAGATATGGCTTAAAATGTAAGTGCACCTACCGAAAAAATGGAAAAAATTCATATTTAAAAAATGTTGCCATGAAAAAATTTTTGAAATTGATTTTTGAGATCACCTATCTAAACTCCACTTAAAAATAGTTTCAGTAGAAATGGGTCTTTTTGGCTGTAAACTAGTGTTATTGTTTTTTTTATTGCGCGCCAATTTTAAAAATTAAAGCAAGAATTTTACAGAAAAGGAGAAGGTTTTACTTTTGGAACGAATTGTTACTATGATGGGAGATTAAGCAGTGGGTCGAAAGCTATTTTCCATATTTCCGGCCATATTTGATCAAATTATTTGCGTATGGAACCATAGTTTAAGTTTTAAATCCTGTAAAATCTTTAATCATGGCTATTTTTATCAAAATTTAGCCAAATTATTTGCCTGTGTAAACTTAGCTTAAGCAATGAACTAGGGGAATCAGAAGGTGCATCTGTAATTTCAGCAATGTCTGCAGGTATTCTCGTATTTTAAAGGCACATTCAATATTTTCAATTTTTCGTTTACTTAGTAACAATTCAGACTTAACTGTTTTTAGCAGCAGTTGTTTTTTGTTTTTAAATATTTTTCAGTGTGACCATATGCGCGGATACATAAAAATACTTCATTTGCATAAGCATGTACATGGTTTTGACATCAATGAGGATGAAGTAGATTGCTACGAAATTCATCTAGATGGTTAGCATTGAACATGAGCAAAGCAAATGCAGCAAATCCACATAGATTTGCAAAAAACCAACATGAGAAAACGGCCCTAAAGCGAAGACATAGGGCATTCCAAGCAAAAAAAAGATATTTTCTGAGTTGATATTTCCGAATTAATTGATAATTGGCCCAAAGGGGGCTTATAATTAGAAAAGGTTAACCCCAAAATTTTAGCTTTTTTGGAAGTTTTTTTGTCATGTAATCTCAAAAATATCAGTCAATCACGGAAAAGGTGATTGTGATGGCGTAGGGGTGCGGTTAAACGGCTCGCCAGGCCATACTGCCTGCAGCAAGGAACAAGAAATGAAATACTTACTGCTAAAAACCTTTCTCAATGGGCAAATGACCATTTGACAACCATCGATGTATTTTTTTGCACCACAAAAGATCACGAACAGTGTACAGAATATTTGAAAACAAGGTTCGCAAAATTGCGAAACCATCAAAGGGACGCTGGTGATTCGTCTTGCGGTTCCTGTGAATGATTCCTCTCTTAAAGTGAAGACATCAGGAAGTGCAATTTTAAAAATAGTTATAGTCTAGTTTGGGTTTTATTATATTATTAATAATATATTATATTACTACTATTAATGCGAATTGCTTTAGTTTTTCTTTTCAATTATACCCTGTGCCAGCAAATGTCGCTGCTTGAATTCTCTACCGATTAACTAATTTGAAATCGGTCAACCGTATTAAAGCTCTTTGTTTGATCTTTTTCTGTAAGCTTTAAAGCCAATGCGTTCTTTTCTGGATCCTAAAATTTTATTCAATAGCTCTAAAAAGGTGTTTGGGGAAATTAAGAACCAAAAATAAAATTTATTAGCACTTTTGGACAAATTTACTACTAACTTCCTCAATTTTCAAGCTATTTCAGCCACTCAAAACGTTTGGAAAAGATGCGGCTTTAATAAATGTTTTTTTTTTAAATTTTTGAAGCATGGGTTGTTTTTTTGCTAGACTTAGTTTTTTGAAGCCCTTTATTTTCCAAATTAATGTTTGAAAACAAATATTTAAAAATTGTTTTTAAAAGGGCTTTTTAACATTTGAACATTTGAAAAAATATGCAAAACTCTATCTTCAAATTTTAAAAATTCACAATTTTTCCCTTTTACTGTATAACTTCCTCAAAAAAGCTCCAAAAAAGCTCAAATTTTGGGGTTAAGCTTTTATCATAATAAGCTCCCTTTGGGTCAATTATCATCCAATTCGGAGACATCAACTCAGAAAATATTTTTTTTTTATTCGTATATATGTGAGCTGGCAAAGTGGACAAAGAGTTTGTCTACTCAGCGGTTTGACTTGCGCTGTTTCTCAGCCTTTGCTTATGTGATAAACAAGAGATCTCAGGTTTCACATGAGAACTGATGTCTTGCGCGTTTGAATTGAAATGTATTTAATGGAATAATAAAATGTGACGAAGTGTCACATACTTGCGCTTGTATATATTTAGTAAATCATTTATAAATACATGTATGTACTCGCTACAACTAAGTTCTTTTGTCACCACTAGATCTCAGCAGGAGCGTTAAGTTTGTGTTTCAATGATTAAGGAGTATTTGAAGCAATCAAAGTAGAGGGAGATAGCAATTTTGCTAGCGATGCAGGACTTCCGCTTGAAGCATTGATTCGGACACATTTACCGCTCTATTAATTGCCTCATCAACTCCATTGTTGATAGAAAACTCTGTTTCGCAAGCAGCATAATCCAAATCATCATCCAATGGTATGCCTAAAAGCATTCACCAATAATTGCTTGCTTGTAATTCTCAAGTATTTAACTTTTGACACAATGACCCTCAATGGCGGCAATATCCGAGTTTCCGAGTTCAAATCAATTAGAAACTAAATATACAAAAATATTGTATATAGGTACACTTACCCGTCCCTACATGCATATCGTTCCCACTGTACGTCCTTCTAGAGCACTTAAGCGCCAGCTAATTACAAAAAGTGAAAACACAATTCATTTTGCTTGTGGTTTATGCGTTTTCTTGTATACTCCGCCGCCTTCTCCTCATCCTCATCCTTCCCTCTCTGCCAGTCGAACGTGGCGTCTTGCAGTGTTATAAAAATGTTTATGGCTGACGTTTGTTGCCATAAAAATGCGAACTTGTCGAGACTACAGGTTGTTGTTGGTGTTGCTGGGTGTGTGTGTGTGTGTGTGTGTGTGTGTGTGGGTGTGTGGCTACCGTGGCGAATGTGATTACCAGCGTCGAGCAAAAAGGTCACTCAGCCGTGGCCATTGTTTTGCCTGGGTTTGTGCTGTGTTTACTCTCGTGTATTTATGGCGGTTGTGTTTGTTAATAACATTTGCACCGAATGCATTCCATCACTGACGTAATGCTTCAGAAGGGCTAGCTATTACAAATACACTTGATGATACCCTGGAGTAATAGATGGCAGGAGTGTTGATATGTGTGTGTGTGTGTGTGTGGTGTACTAATATACTATTTGCATGTTTCTGCTGGAGAAAATGATTAGCCCATTCAATTCATTCAAAGATTTGTTTCGATTGCCATTCAAAATTCACAATTGTGGGACATGAATACCAACGTAACGCCATCAAAAATCGTCTCACGTCAAAATTCGCTTTACTTTTTGAACAAACCTCCAGAAACTATCTGCAGTTGACTCTACTGGTATTAGCAGCAGTCGACGAGCAAAGTCTGCAGCCATCATTCGGGTTAAAATAAAAATTATGAAAATATTGGATGATCCTAAGTACTACCAAATTCAGTTCTGTATATTTTCTGGTCATCAAGTGATAACTCAAATGAGCTCTTTCCATCTGCTCAACACGACTTTGTGTATTAAGTGTATTCCGAACGGTATGCATAGGCATCTTGATCTAGTGTTTACCAACGATGTTCCCAGCTCTGTGGTATCTAAAGTGTCTAGTGCTTACCATCCATATCATACTCTTCAAATGGAAATTTAATTTGATACGTCCAGCATCTCGATTCCTAATATGCAAATTACTAACACTTTTTGCTTTCGCAAGGCGGATTGGTCTTCCATCAATGATGCACTTTTTAATATCGATTGGTCCTTTCTTAACTCTTTTCTTGATATGGAGGAAGCTACCAATTCTTTTTATCTTGAAAACTGTTTTCAATGAATTTGTCCCATTATATGAGCCTTCCTCCACAAGGGGAACCGCACACATCAAGAGTCGTTTGTACAAAAAATTCAAGAGATCTGCTTCCCAAATAGATTACTCTAAATCAGTGGTGTCCAAAACCCCTTGGGATAGGAACTCATAGTTCTGCTGGTTTATGCGTTTTCTTGCAGACACACGTATAGAGATAGAGAGAATACGTGTATATACAGAGCCGGCCAGCTAAGCTACAGCGAGCCAAAGTCAGTTCTTGCAAACGCGAGCCGAACTCATTGTTTGTGTGAATAGCTGAACATTGAATTGCAAGTAAAAGGGCTGTAGTCTGGAGAGAGCTCTATTGTTCACCAACACAAGCACACTTTATTGTCCTCTCCATTTGGTTGGCACTGTATAAATAGCACGCTCTGCGGCTTGCTCTTTTACGATGAACTTGTTCGGCATTTTGTTCTCTCACGAGGCATTTGATCGTTTGTTTGTTGCTCATGCTAAAATGCCAAATGTTTAGTTCGTGTTTCACTGCTACGCACACAAGCGCAATGCTTGATTGTGTGAGTTTGGACACCATCCCAGCCAGTCATATGCGGAGCGCAACGAAGCAGGAGCGAAAAGGGACTCCCAAAGCAGCACCTCGAAGGAGCGTTTCCGGAGTGGAGTCCAAAAGAGCACCGCATGGTAGCGTTTAGGGAGAACTGAATCCCGCTATGTCAATTTATTATCTTGTTGATGTTTCTTTTGTACACTAATAACAAAAAATGAAAAAAAAATGGAATATTTATTAATTATAAATAAAAATAGGAGCATTTTGAGAAACCGTAGGGACTCCTCTTCGGACCATTATCGGATCACCGAAACCAATCACGAAACACTCCGTCTAGCTTATCTTTGGATGATTTAAGGAGTCCTTTTCAAAAAACCATTGGCTAATAGAGGGGTCCGCACGGAGCCTTTGCGGGTTATCTGAGTGAGCATTCAGGGACGCCGCCATCACTCATTTGAGGGGTCCTTTAGGCACACTTTTTTCATATATATTGAAAAGTCCCTTAGGAGGCTCAACGCACCGTACATAGAGCACCTAATAGGAGCCTTTGCGGGTTATCTGAGTGAGCATTCAGGGACGCCGAAATCACTCATTTGAGGGGTCCTTTAGGCACACTTTTTTCATATATATTGAAAAGGCCCTTAGGAGGCTCAACGCACCGTACATAGAGCACCTAATAGGAGCCTTTGCGGGTTATCTGAGTGAGCATTCTGGGACGCCGAAATCACTCATTTGAGGGGTCCTTTAGGCACACTTTTTTCATATATATTGAAAAGGCCCTTAGGAGGCTCAACGCACCGTACATAGAGCACCTCATGCTCGTTCCACATACATGACTCTCTATTCCGAGTGTTACCAGGATTATTTGGTTAGCTGCAAATTAAGCTTGCAGCAAGACCTTAAAAACTTTTATATAGGTAGTTTTGTCAATTCGAAACGCAAGTCTTCTTGTTTTCTTTCTGCACTTTCCTTGGACAACACAACTGCCGAGAACGATATGGATATTGCCAACTAGTTTGCATCATTTTTGCGTTGATGTTCCTCTTCATCTCCTAATTCGATTGCACATTCGAGCTGCATTTTGTTTCCGGTTTTGGACTCCGAGATTCTGCTATCTAGTCTGACAATGTTCCAAGCTGTGTGCTTAAATATTTTGCTGACTCTCTGTGCTTGCCGCTCTTCTAAAACTCTTTAGCCTCTCTCTTGAATTTGGCGATTTCTACTACTGAAAGGTGTTCTACATTATTTCTATTCTATATAAACTACAGAGGCATTTCCAAGCTTTTTGAATCAATCATCACTTTGCAATTACAGCATTTCAGTCGCTTATTAAATTCTCATGGATTTATGAAAAAGCGGTCGGTCAACACCAACTTGATACAGTTTACATCCCTTGTCAATGTGGGGCTTGCAAACAAGCATGATACAATGAATACAAGGTAGTGCAAACACTTGCTCCATTTCGCATGACAGATTAGTCTCAGGTTCGGAATTTGAGTTTATTAGTTTTAGCTTGATTTGGTTTAATTGTTGATATAATTTCAATTCATTTTCGTTTCATTTCATTGTCTATGTCGCCACATTTGAATTTTTTGTTTGACACGCGACGCATTGCAATACCTTTTATTTTTTGTATTATGGTAAGCAAGCAACAAACGAATGTAATATGTACAGATTTCAGCAAAGCTTTCTATTCCTTTAATCATGAGCATATGCTGGGCTTTTCTCCTAAGCTTCCTTATTGAATCGTGGCTTATTTGCGTAGTCGGTATCAAAAAGTTTGCTTTAATTCGCTGTTTTTCTATAGCTATTCGTGTATTCTCTGGTGTTCCCCAAGGCAGTCATCTAGGACCTGTGCTTTTTAACTTATTTGTAAACGATATTCCTTCCACGTTATCTTACTTTCATGTGGTTATGTATGCGGATGATCTTAAGCTTTGCATGTCTTATAATGATTCAATATCACCTCTTCTTCTACAAAGGGACATAAACTTTCTCAATAAATGGTGCATGATTAACAGTCTGACACTCAACAATGAAAAATGTAAATATTTAGCTTTTCATCGTAATACGCCTTATCTCTACGACTACATAATTGAGGATAAGCCACTGCAGTGTATCTACAAAGTAGTGTTGGGTAAAGGTTGCTCATTTCTCTCAAAATGTTCACTGGTTCTTTTTTTCTAAGTGAGTCAACTCACTCAAATTGCCTACTTGTTCAGTTGTTCCCTTGTGATTGTTCACTTGTTCAGTTGATCTTGTTTAGTTGTTCACCTGCGGATGGTTGTGTGCACTAATCGCTTTATTGTTTTTGTTGTTTCTGCATGGCTTTTTTGTTCTACACACATACGTAGCTAATTTATGTGAATGTGCGTCGTTTACTCTCGCGCTCACTCTGCCGCTCTCTCTCGCGCGCTCTTCGCAAAAGCGCTTAATATAAAATTTGGCTGAGCCACATACCTGTTATAGTTGTATTATGGTACAGCACACAGAACAACACACAGACAGACGGAATAGCTAACAGAGCAAGGCAGACAGAACAGCTCACAGAGCAAAAGAGACTGAACAGCTCTTAAGAACAACTCAGAGCAAGACAGATTGAACAAGACTCGCTGATCAAAAATGAACAATTTAAGAAGAACATTTTCACCTGTTCAGTTTAAAGAACAACTTAATTTTGTTCACTCACTCACGAACAACCCAACACTACTACAAAGTCGACGACTTGTGTATACAATTTGTGCCCAAGTCATATATAGGTTATTGCTAATAAAACTATGGATGTTCTTGGCTTCATCAAAAGCTGGTCTAAAGAATTTAATAACCCTTATGTCACCAAACAACTATATGTTTCACAATTGTGTGGTCTCCAAACTAACTGAAATATCAGGATCAACTCGAATTTGTACAAAAAAAAGGCTTAAATTGGAATCCCAATAGGCAACTACCACCATACGAGCACAGACTACGCTTTTTGGACCTTCCATCCCTGAGTGTGCTTTTCATTCATAAGCTACTGTCAGCTGAGGTTGACTCAAGCGCTTTGCTTAGCCTAAGAAGCTATGCAGTTCCGCCACGGGTAATGAGAAATTATGTACCGATTTATTTAAATTCTTGCCTCATGAACCCTTTCGTAACCTCTGTCTAAATTACACCAAGTACTAAAATCTGTTCTTAGTAAACTCCTCATTGTTATATAGACTTTTGTGTAATCTTAATTCTTAATTGTTTGCTAAATAGTTTGACTGAAGTTTGTCAAACTTTAAAATAATTGCAAATTTAGCTAGTTTTCTGGTGTATTCCGTCTCTAAATACCTTTGGGAATATGTCCGTCTCGCTCTAACCACTGTGATTGCGATAAAGTATCTCAACGGGCACTATGTACATCTCGCTTAACACCACTCAAAATTGTGAGCCAATCCTCATTCTCCATGGACAGACAGAAAGAATAGCCCATATTGACATTGTAAATAGAAAACCGTGTAAATAGTGTGTTAATAAAAAACCGGAAAACCGTAAAAGCCCTCGTTTACAAATCTGTTGTCTTCACTTCTTTCAAGGTAATTGAATCTTTTCTCTTTGGGTTTTCTCAGTGTATACTAGTCTCTTTATCCCAGCCTTATAGCCCTGTCTACACAAATCTCCCTTGAATATAAATCTCTTAAGTGTAATGAGGGAAACCTTAAAACGGCCGTATTTCTTTTATTTAGCTTCACCTACTTAGGGTATTTATCTAGTCCAAAATCACACAGAGCAATTGGATTTGCCTTTTCTTGTTCTAATTAATTTACGTCTCTTTTTCTTTCATTTCTTTCCTTCCTTGCAGCACTTGGCAGTGCAATTACGCAGAATGCCGTTTGCCCCTTAAGGTTGGCTCATCGCTACTTCATGCAGTTTGCGCCCGGCCAACGCGGCACAGTGGAAAACCGACATTAAACAGGCGGTGGCAGTGGCAGTGGCAGTAAGTTACTACTGGAAAGTTGTGCTTGGAGTCGTCTGTTGTCGCATAACTCAAGGCTAATGAAATATGGAGCTGCTTCAGGCACTTTGCTGCACATTTCTGCTGCTGCTGGCGCGCATGCAAGGTAAGCGGGAAGGGGGAAATTGGTGGATCATGTCTTTGATCTACTGCAATATTGAAATTGTCCCCTTGTCAGTTTGGGGTCAGTGTCAAACGTGTCAACGATATGCCATATGCAAATTAGCCACCTGACACGCGCTGGCATAACTTTGTCACAGCAACAACTATAGTCACGTCCCTTGGCTGAGGTTAGTTTTGGGCGGGGACCCATAAATTTAGCATTAATTACAAAGCAGATAAAACTGCAGCTGAAGTGCACGCGAGCGGCAAAAGCAAACAAAATAAATAAATAAGCAGAAGCAGCTTCTCCCCTCCCCCCCCCCAAAAATGGCAACAAACGGATGCAAGTGACCAAGAAAAGTTTGCACATTAATCGAGGCGTACTTAACAGAAACTTCCCACGGGGTGTCCCAGGGAGCGACGAAAACGAAATGTTTTTTAAATTAAATAAGCGTGCAAAACGCAAATCGAACTTGGCATTCGATTGAAAGGACAAAGTTTTTTTTGGTTGATGAAGGAGTAGAAAAATTGAATGTGGAGAATTGTCTGGATTTTTAGCTGATGTCACCTGGTGCTGGTGTGTTACGCCCATGCAAACGAAGGAACTTTGGAACTTTAAAAAGTAAGAATAAAATTCTTCTTTAAGCTCAACTGTGCAAAAAAAAAATATGATTGATTTTGAATAAGATAAGGTTATATAGGGGATTCCTCACATTTTTTGGATTGGAAGGGAAGGTGCGTTGAGATTCATATTCCATAGGATCAGTGACATGGCTGTACAACAGTTTGAACGACCAACCTAAACCCGACTTGTTTAATTTAAGTTTTTCGGGTTTGACTGGGAATTGAACCCGCACTTAAAGTACAACCTATGGAATGGCGCGCTAGCACATTTAGCTATTGTACATTTATGCAGATTCACATTTAGAGGGCTACTTATACTTGGATGAGCTGACAATAAGTTGAGTTGAAAAAAAAACCAGGAGGCCAAGCTAACTTCGTCTGTGCCGAAGTTTTTATACCCCTGCAAATGCTGTTTTTGAAATGTCAGAGTTTAAGAACGCTTATATAAAAATCTAAAAAAATTTAACTAAAACCCATTTTCCGACAGATAAACATCTGATTTCGACCAAATTTCGCGAATCTTTTTGAAAACATTTCAAATTAACAATCGCGGAGTTGAAGAAAGATAAAATTTAAAACAGAAAAGATTTTCTAACTAAGACACATATGGCAACCATAAGATATAGTCACCCGATGTCGATCAACTTTTTCAAATTAGTTTGAAAGCGTTTAATATTAAGAATCACCGACTGTAAGAACGATTTACTTGAAAACAAAAAAGTTTTTTTCAATAGGACCCATTTTCCGACCGATCGGTCCTATGGCAGCTATATGTTATAGTCATCCGATTTCGACCAAAATTTGCAAATCTGTTTGAAAACATATAATATTATTAATGACCGAGTTTAATCACGTTAACATTGAAAACAAAAAAGTTTTTCTCACTAAAACCCATTTTTCGACCGATGGTTCCTATGGCAGCTATAAGATATAGTCATCCGATTTTGACCAAAATTTGCAAATCTGTTTAATAGCATATAATATTAAAAATGGCCGAGTTTAAAGCCGCTAACATTGAAAACAAAAAAGTTTTTCTCACTAAGACCCATTTTTGAACCGATGGTTCCTATCGCAGCTATAAGATATAGTCATCCGATCCGGTCGGTTCCGACATATTAGCAGCGTGCAGTAAAAAGAAGACTCTGTGCAAAGTTTCAGCTCGATAGCTTTAAAACTGAGAGACTAGTTTGCGTAGAAACAGACGGACAGACAGACGGACAGACAGACAGACGGACGGACAAAGCTCAATTGACTTAGCTCGTCGCCCTGATCAAGAATATATACAGTTTATGGGGTCGGAAATGAATATTTCAATGCGTTGCAAACTTCTGGGCGAAATTATAATACCCTTTGCAAGGGTATAACCAGAAGAGAGCAAATATTATCCGATTGAGTACAACTTTACTCATTTCAAGAATATTTGGAAAATTAGTTGTTAAAATTTTTTACATCTTGTTCTAATTTAAAGTTTAAAGCAGAGATGGGCGCGTCGCGAAGTTCCGAGGCAGCGCGCTGCCTCGTGTGCATAGGAGCTCTGCCGCGGCCGACTGCGCAAAATCACACGTACGCTATAAGCATTGAAAGCTATTTATAGAACACGAATGGGGCGCACGCAAATTGTGCTTGTATGCGTGTGAAAAGTGTGTCGATATGTGTGCATGCCCATCTCTGGTTTAAAGCAACTTATTTTCTGAACAGGGTTTTCCCTCTGAATGACAAAGTGTTTTAAAGATTGGCTTCTTAAAGAAATTACGGAAAATTCGGAAACTGTTGTCAATGAGAGCTCAAATACAAAGAATTCTGAAAACTTTTACAATACCAGTAATGGAAGATTGGATAAATCTGAGGATTGTTATGAAAATTTTAATATTGAATTGGGAGTCTTAACTTATCGTGTCGATAGACCTGACCACATTGCAGATCAGTCAATGTTCGCCATTATGCCGGTTAATGCATTTATGCCTTTAACGGCCTTCTCTTCTACTTTTAAAGTTGAGTCTGTGGTCTAGCATTGCACCCAAGTACTTTATGGCCTCCTTCGATCCTATTAGCTACTCTCCGACTCTCACGCTAGCAGTTTCTACGCGCTTATGAGGATGGACTCGGTTTTGTTTGGGGAGCCAGGTGAATAGTACCACAGTCTCCGTGGTGCTGCAGTGATGGCGTTGTCGTCTGCGAAACCTACAATTTGCACTCCAGCCGGTGTGCTATGGCGGAAAACTCCCATCGTACATGTTCCACTTAGCCCGATGTGTCTTCCGCCCTTCCGACGTGTCATACTGCAGAGTACGGTTTCCAAAATAAGTGACCACCAGTTGCACAATGTATTTGGTTATACCGAGTGCTAATAAGTGCTTGAAGGATCTTGGTCCAGTTAGCAGAGTTAAAGGCATTCCTGACGTCTAATGTTGCAGAACTTGTTGGTGCCTCCTTGCCATCTTTTCCCAGCAGTGACATCACGGGATATTTTCACAACCGTCGAAATGGCATCAATCGTGTTACGTCCCTTTTTTGAATCTGAGCTAGTACTCTGAGAGGCCGTGCCTGCTCAAAAGTTCTTTCTCAAGGCGATTGCATATTATTCTCTCGAACAATTGGCTGATTGTGTCCAGCATGCACAATGATCTATATGCCGTGGGATCCTCTGCGTTCTTGTAGCCTTTTGGGAGCTGTATATGCTGTATGTGTGTGTGTGTGTGTGTGCGAATCGTCGCTTCTGTTAAGGAGTTCAGTTCACTCGATTCGAACTCAATCACTCACCATAGATTCAGTCAACCAGATACTGGATCTATGGTGAGTGATAGAGTTCGAATCGAGTGAACTGCAGGCGCGTTCAATTACTTTGTTGTCCAATGGATTACCAGTTTTTGTGGCCATGTTGAAGTTCGCACCGTTGTTAAATACCTCGATGGTAAGTGTATGTGTAGACTGCATGTAAATGTGTGTTTGCCTGACCGGGGTCATTTTTAAACCAGAAGCTTTACTCAAAGACCCCGCGCACACATGCAGCTGCAAGATGAACTGACTGCTGAGATGAAAGCATTGCTGACAACAGTTGACATGATGCTGATTTGAGCTTTTAGTTTATTCATTTTGTTCTTGCTAGCAAAAATGATGTCGACTCGATTGCGAAAATGTATTTTTAATTGTTAGAGAGACATTGGGCTATCACTACTATATACTATAAAGTATTCAATAATGTCAGAATGGAAATGAACACTTTCAAATAATTTTTGGGAAAATTGAAGATCGCATTGAAATGCAGGAAACTCCCAGAACGATACTTGACATTTTGTTATAGGGATTTTATTTGATTTATATGTTTAAACACACACGCCAAGAGATTGAGAGAAGTTCGGCTTATGGCCCTCTTCAAAATGTTAAAATTAAATGGATTTGGCTACTTTCTTTAGTATAAACAACAAAAATGCAGGGATGCCCAGCCGTATGCTCTTTGGGTACGTTTTATTATTGTAATTGCACGGAACATAGGAAATCAATGATCGTATACATGCAGGGCGCGAGGCATACGAAACGACACACATGCTAACGATTTCGTGTGTATGCGACGCGTTTTGTTCTCTTCTTTAATTAGTGTTTGCGAGCGCAAGCAAACTGACCAACAACAATTTCATTATTGGTATTGGTGCTTATCTTTGTGAGTATTGGTGAGTGCTCAGTCGTTTGCTGCTTTTGGGCATGCCTGTTCTATACATATGTACATATATGGAAACTCTCAAAAAAAATTTACAATACTAAATATGTAATCTTAGTGGAAATAGGCTATTACTTACACCTTTGACTTTTTTGAAATTGTGTACCACATTTTCTCCGTCAATTCTTCGTTTTCTATTCCACAAAGGTGTATTAACAATGCTTATTACTAAATACATCAGTAAGCTGAGATAAACAAGCATGCTTGTTCATTCAAACAAAGATGAACTTACGGCTGATCTAAAATGTTCAATTAAGCGCATAGTGTGCGCACTTGCATGCGTGTAGTGTGTTTGTTTTTCGAAATCTTAAAGCTCAGCCTAAAGTTCTGCCGTCAATTCATCTTTCAGCTGCATGTATGAGCGGGCTCTTACTGTGTAGGCTCAGTTGCTCAGTCGAGACATGAATCCTATGTGACATTTCTCGGACACATTATAATACCACGCTAACCCCTGAACAGAAAATTACTTGGGTAACTACCAAGAATCCAATTATCCATTTCTGTTCAAGTGCAACTAAATGAGGAAAGCAGATCTGGCATTTACTCTATCCAAAAGTGGACACGAAGTCGTTTCATATATCGTTCACTTACTTCAATATTGTCATAGCTCCAAATGAAAATAGAGTTCTAATCACAAATCTTCACCAACCTAAAAACATTTCATGACAAACTTTATAAATTTTCTTGCATATTGCAAATGTACATATGTAAACTATATAGACGCCTCTATGTAAGCAAGCATGTACTTATATAGCCAGCGGCCGCACAATTTCAACGCTAAAAACAGGCACAAAAAAAAAAATATCAAAAGAAGCTGAAAAAAAAAACGAATTTCATGCAATAAATTCACGTTGAAATTTTGCAATAGTTGCGTCTAGAAGTTGCAGGAGTTCTGCAGCTACTGCTGCTGCTGCTGCTGGCTCTGTTCCTTTCTTTTTTGGTTTTTTTTTCATTCTTGCGGAATAGCAGGAAGCATCAAGAAATAAAACAGGCAACAGAGAGGCGTGCCTTGTTGAGTGGCTGCTCCTGCTTAATTTTACAGCGGCGCGCCTCCGCTTAAGTAAACTTTCGGTTGGTCCTCGACTCTGGCGATAAGCAGGCCAGGTTCTAGCTTTTATTTTACTTTTTTTTTTTTTTTGTTTGCCCCATTCGATTAAACTAAACATAAATTTTATGGACAATAAATCAGCCCAGAGAGTTGGAAGAGTTGCAGTTGCAGGTGCAGCTTGCAACTTGCTACCGAAGCCATTGGGGTATACTGGGGCCGGCCACACGGCACGTGTGGGAAATCAGCAGAGAGAAAGAGATGCCAAGACGAGGCTTAATAAATGAATTTCTCAAACAAAACTATTAAATGCCATTCTCGGGCACAATTTGATGTAGCAAAATCAATGGCCCACAAAGTTGCAGAAAAATGCGAGAAAACTAAAGTTAAACCAACGAAAGTATGTTATGTATCGGGATTTACCATTTGAATGCAGTTTCTGGCAAACAAAATTTTGCATACCACTTTCAAGTCAATTCCATTTTAAGAGAATTTGCAAGAAAGCCTGGAAACGAAATTTTCGTACAGCCTCAAAACCATTTGAATCGCATGATACAATAGTTTTTGTGAGGTTTTTAATTTTGATTTCTAGTACCGAATTTCTTGATTTGTAAATCTGGCATAGATATGCTAAGCATGTTTCGGGATTGTCTTTAGGACTTTTAAAACTCAATTTAATGCTGTCTTTGGCTTAATTAAGTTATATTTGTGTTTACACTAAGAAAAAACTAGAACGAATAATTTAAAATCGCTCTTGAATTCTTGGTTTTTGTAAGCAAGGGGAGGGAGGAGAAGTACTGGAGCGAAGAGAGCAAGCAGTTGAACACGCTCTCACAGTTTTGTTTTTCATGAGAGAGGGTGGCTTTTATAGCTCTCATGAGAGCATAACTCTGTCCTAGTGTGATGTCAGCTGTACGACTGCGTACATTCTTAACTATGGATGATAGTCGAGTGGGCTAAGGGGCCGTCGTCTGAGTGTGTGTGTTTGTTTCAGTCTTCAAGGCCCCGAGATCAAGTCCCAGTAAAATAAGATTAATAAAAAAGAAAAAATTATGTTAATGCTATCTCAAAATCAATGGACATTTTCTGCAGAACAATTTGCTCCCTGATCAAGTATAAATTTGCAATAATCTTCCTACTAGAATCTTCTAACCAGACCTTGAATGATGTGGCATCATAATAGCCTTTATAATGTGAGGATAAACAAGCATGTATCAAAGAAATAGTAAGTAAAAGTAAAATTGGCTCAAACAGCACCTCCATGGTCCGAGGCTGGGTCGAACCCACAAACCTCCCGCACCAGCCGCCACACATACGATTGGTACGCCACGCCCGACCAAAGAAATAGTAAGCTACTTTAAAGCGATACTATGCTCCTTTCAACAGCAAAAACTATTCGATGCAAAAGTTTTTTCTGATATCTTAGGGATCAATTATTCTGCTGAACACGCTCAATCACAGCTTAGAACACTTAGAACTTTTGCGAACGAAAACTCTTGATCCAAGAGTGAAATTCTCTATTTTTTCTCTGACTGTAGTTTAGAAACGAATCGTACTTGTTTTTAAGAATTTAGATACTAAAATAAGAAGCTAACAAACACGTGGAAAAATAATCAAGAATTTTGTACTAGAAGCTATGTCTATAGTACTAAATTCTTTACAAGCCAAATTCTTATATCAAGTTCCACATTCTTTATACCGAAATACTTGATTTTAGAATTTTTTAGATACTTTTCAATTCGTTTTAAAATCTTAACTTACTTACATTTAAGTCAATCGCGAATAACTCTTACAAGAAGAATTTGCATTCCTAACAAAAGTACAAAATTTTCTTCTTTAAAGTCTAATAAATTCCAAATCAGTCCCGCGCCCATTTCTAGTAAATATATGCGGATTGTGCATTGCACAGTAGCATCAGCACTGCTTGTGCATAGTTGGGAACGAATAGCATCCCAAGTCTTTCCCGAAATTTAAAGAGACAATATTTTTATTATAAGTCCCGTCTCGATGAACCAAGATCAAAACAAGAAAAGAGTGTTTGTCATGGGAAAATTTACTCATGCATATGTAAATCTGTAACTGCTTGGTTTTTTGGTTCTGCTTACACACTACATTTATGTGTTTGTGACGTTTGCGTTTGCTCTCGCGCACACTCTCCCGCTCTCTCCCGCGGTGTAAGCAAAAGCGCTTGACTCAAAATAGCATGGCCGAACTGAATTCACAACTTGACCTCAGGGCAGCCACTCTTTAATTAATATTCAATTTAAATTTGCTCTCCATTCACACCTCCCCTCTTAAGCCGCAGCTCTTTCCGCCTCTACTTCCACTGTTCCCCCACTGTTCCACCACTGTCATTGTTAACTCACTATTCCCTTCTCGTCCCTCGTCTTCACTTACTTTTCAACACCCATGATACAACTAAAACAGGCTTGGCACTCAGCCAACATTGTGGACCAAACGTTTTTGCTGAGAGCGCGAAAGATAGACGAAGAGTGAGCGTGAGAGACGCTCATATGTACATTGTACACACGAATTTAGTATGTGTGTAGAACAAAAAAGCAATGAAGCAACAATAAAAAGAACAGAGCAATCCTTTCTAGAGAAAACCCTTTAAAATTCCCGTCGGCAACACAAATAAAACGAAAAGGCCAAGCTAACTTCGTCTGTGCCGAAGTTTTTATACCCTTGCAAATGCTGTTTTTGAAATGTCACAGTTTGAAACGCTTACATAAAAGTCGAACATTTTTCTAACTAAAACCCATTTTCCGACAGATAATCTTCTGATTTCGAACAAATTTCGCGAATCTTTTTGAAAACATATCAAATTAAGAAACGCCGAGCTTAAGAACGATAAAATAGAAAATAAAAAAGTTTTTCTCACTAAGAAACATTTTTTCCGACCGATCGGTCCTATGGCAGCCTTAAGATATAGTCATCCGATTTCGACCAAATTTTGACAATATATTTGAAAGCATATAGAATTAGTTATCAGTGAGTTTAAGGACGCTTACATTAAAAACAAAAAAAAATTTCTTACTAAGAACCATTTTCGACCCATCGGTCCTATGGCAAGCTAAAGATATAGTCACCCGATGTCGATTAACTTTTCCAAATTAGTTTTAAAGCGTTTAATATTAGGAATCACCGACCTTAAGAACAAAATACTTGAAAACAAAAAAGGTTTTTTTTCACTAAGACCCATTTTCCGACCAATGTTTCCTATGGCAGCTATAAGATATAGTCATCCGATTTTGACCAAACTTTGCAAATATATTTGAAAGCATGTCAAATGAGTATTGGTCGAGTTTGGGGACGCTAACATTGAAAACAAAAAAGTTTTTCTCACTATGACCCATTTTTTGACCGATCGGTCCTATGGCAGCTATAAGATAAAGTCATCCGATTTTAACCAAAAATTGCAAATCTGCTTGAAAGCATAAATTATTTATAATGGACGAGTTTGAGGCCGCTAACATTGAAAACAAAAAAGTTTTTCTCACTATGACCCATTTTTTGACCGATGGTTCCTATGACAGCTATAAGATATATTCATCCGATCCGGTCAGTTTCGATATATTAGCAGCGTGCAGTAAAAAGAAGACTCTGTGAAAAATTTCAGCTCGATGGCTTTAAAACTGAGAGACTAGTTTGCGTAGAAACAGACGGACAGACAGACAGACGGACGGACAAAGCTCAATCGACTCAGCTCGTCGCCCTGATCAAGAATATGTATAGTTAATACGGTCGGAAATGAATGCGTTGCTATGCGTTGCAAACTTCTGGGCAAAATTATAATACCCTTTGCAAGGGTATAAAAAACAAGTAAGAGTGCTGCTGTCAAGTACCACTACTGCAAAATATCCTGTACCAAGTTATGTTATTTTGCTCGACTCTTATTGTGGTTTTCAGAATTCAAACTCAGAGTTGAACATTAAAAATTGAGGTTCTGATTGTTTTCCGCTTGACCAGCTTGATTTAGGTACGGTATACACCTACATACATGCAAAAATTGTTGCCTCTATCTCTTATAGTCTCTGAAATCGACGCGTTCTTAAAGACAGACAGACAGACAGTCTTTCGCTGTTAAAAGGTGAAGGAGACTGTATCAAAATCTAAAACAAACTTGATATGAGTACTGTATACACCTACATGCATGCAAAAACTTGTGGCTCTATCTCTTATAGTCTTTGAGATCGACGCGTTCATACAGACAGACAGACAGACGATCATGGCTAGATCGACTCAGCTGTTGATGCTGATCAAGAATATATATACTTTAAAAGGTAGGAAAAGCTTCCTTCCATTTGTACAACATCATGATCCCCTTTTCCCATTTTTAATGGCAACAGGGTATAAAAAAAAATCCTTCTCACGCTCACTCTCTCTCCCGCTCATCACAGCATGATGTATGCTAGAAGCGAACGGCAATACAATACCAGCAGAGACAAACAAATGTTCTGCGCGTCTTTCTATCTCACAGGCATACATCTACTGGATTATTTTTTTTGGCATTTTTACCCACTTCGTGGTCAAATTTTCCAAATTTTGCGCGCCTGCATAACTAAACGAAGTTGTATGCCAAATCTTAGATCTCTAGGGTAAGCGATATTGGCTGTGCGTTGATTATTTGTCAGTCAGTCAGTCAGTCGGGCCTACAGATTTATAAGTATAGAAGATAGGGTCGGAAATGATTCCTTCTCTCGGTTACATACTTTTGCACAAACTTAATATACTCTGTGTACCTTTGGTACAGAGTATAACAACAAAATCCATGCGTATCGGCGCAGGGCTCCAGCTGGGCGCAACAGGTACAGTGTGCGCGATCGAGACTCGCTTGGCGAAGAAAACAAAACATATGCAGTATGTCTCTCTGGCTTGTCGACTCGATACTAGCTGATATGGCTGTTTTTTTCTGTTGTTGTGGTTGAACTGCTCCCAAACTTAAATTTCGTGCCCACCGCTGGAGCTGGTATAAACCATTGAACATATTTCGCCTTTCAGAGTGTTTTTTGAAAATTATATAATTTTTTTCTCTCAACAATTTACGGTCAACCGAAAACATAAATAACCCAAAATAGCTAATGCTTTTTGTGTTTCTCTCAGTGAGAAACACTTTGCAAATAAGTGTTGTGATTTATTTTGGAACTCTGCATTTTCATGTGAAATTTTACGGAAATAGAATTAATGAAGCCAATTCCAATTGACCAATTCTAACTAATCATTCAATGAAAAAGTATACAATTATGCTTTAAAATTATGCTGCGCATGCTAAATTGTTTATTAAGTTGAGGAAAAGCTTTTAGCAGACAGTTATTTGCATTTTTGTTTGGCTCACAAACATGTTTCTGGCCAGCTAAACATATACATATATATAGGTACCTATATATATAGATTTTACTCTCCTCCGGCGGAGCGCTTCAGTCGGTTGTTTGGCTGTCTGTGTTAATGCCAAATTAAGTTGCAGCACGTCGGGCCAAGGAGCCGGCGCCGGAGCTGGAGCTGGAGCGAGAGCATTTCAAGAGGCTTTTAGTGTACTAAAAGCAGTAACCTGGCCGCGGCAGGACATTGATTTTTGCTTCCTGGCATATTTCTAAAGCCTAGAGAAGATTCCACTTGCCTTGTAACTGTTGTGTAAATGAAAATTCAATTTCAAATGGAAATACTTAAACATTTCCTCAGTTATTTTCTCCTTTGTGTGTGTGTGTGTAAGTGTTTTTTTTTTGGTTTATGGACGACTGGGACTTTGGCAGAGATTTGGTTACGTTTCGTTTTTGTTTCATTTTCTGTGAGCTGCATTTAAAATCGTTTTTACCAAATGGAAATATGATTGCCTAAGCAGTTGTGCAATGTATAAAACAACAACAACAACCGGATTCGATCAACAAATTTGTGTCTGGGCTATTTAGCCAAGACGCAAACCCTTAACCGAACTAAGCAGACTGCTGCCCCCTGGGCAAGGTCAAAAGTCAAATGGAAAGTGGGCGTTGTCCAGTGCACGTGTGTGTGTGTGTGTGTGTGTGTGTCAGGTTAATCACTCGTTTTGTTGGCAATTACTGTTATGACCCCAAAGACGAAGACAACAATAAAACTCACCCTCCCCCAACGCTCCGCTTAGGGGTAAAAAGTCGAATGCCACTTGGCCCTTTGTTGCTGCTCTTTTGCTCTGGCTGCGAATATCAATGAGTCCATTATGTATGAATGTCAATGATTATGACCGCCTGACATGACAACCATGGAGAGTGGTGAAGGAGGAAGGAGAACAGTAGATGTTTCGACAGTTGACAGCGTTTGGCATTTTGACGCCCCCTGACAATAACAGCATCAATTTGCCCGTCACCTGTGTGCGACACATTCGGCAAATGCTCTCTTGAGGTGGCGCTCGTGAATGAAGGGAAGGTGTGAGGCGGCAACATAAAATTTTAGCAGCACGCACTTTTCCCAAGCGAAACGTATCAATACCAGGGATTCTTTTCTAGCTGCAACTACAGTGGGAATGAATTAATGATTTTGAAACTGATTGTTGATCAAATGCTTTTCTGTGTGGGACCACAGATCAGCATTAGCTAACTACTTGGCATACTTTTAGTTTAAGAGTTAAGAAAATGGAATTATATTAACTGAAAATTGTTACAGTAATATACCCTTCTATGGCCCTGGACGTCCAACAATCTGTGGTTATGCCGACATAATCTATATTATTATGTGGGCTTTCAAAGATTCATAATTATTTGTTAAAAGGATCTCTCGAAATTATTTTTTATGTGGTATCTTGAAGCGAGTATCCAACAAATGCAATAAATCGCGAAATCCGATGTCTTCAACAGTACTGAATGCTTGACATGTTCTATAAACTTCTCAAGCACTGTTGGCGACATTTTTTGTGGACGTTTTTTAAATGTTGAGCGAAATTCGAAGTGTTTCTTTTAGTGCTTAATTTATTCCCACAATGGTTGCATACTGCTGATTGAGGATCATTCATACATTTTTCAAAATGATTCCAGACGAATGAAGCTACTCTTTTTCGCTTAGGGCTAAAATTATCACTCAATTCCTCGAAGTTTTCCTTAGAGCGCTCTGGGACTATAAGTAAATAAATACATATACATACGAAATAAATAATATACGTGAAACGCGGGAAAGAGCAGAAGCCCATTAAATTACATACACATGGGCTAATCATGCTCCAAAACTTACTTTTCAAATATTTGTACATATTTTCGATCCTGCAACTGGGCAAGTCCAACACCACCACAAGCTCTCCTATTTATTTCTATTTAATTGAGAAATAATTGTTTGAAACATTTATATTATAAATTACAAATTTTCTCTTTCTATTTCCTTGCTTCCTCTGCCGATGCTTTTAGAGATGGTAGTAAAAGTAAATACATCGATGTTTGTTACTTTTTCCAAACATCGATTCATCGATAAAAACATCGATGTTTTGCCCTGCTCTACAATAAGGTCCAGTATATTGAAGGGTTAGTGTTGATACTATATGATATTCGTGTGCTGAACACTAATCTAATTTCGGAAGTGGTATTTAGAGCTTAAAGTTGCTTAAAATGCCTATTTACAACCTTTTTAGAGGCGTTTTATGAAGGACCTATACTTATGTTTTGACACATTCATGAACTCAAAAAAGTTGATAGCGTCGAGACCAAAAAATTTTGAAAGGGTACGATGGTAGTATAAAAACACTGTCTGGGCTTAGTCTGATTAGCTGCCGTTTTTTATACCCTTGCAAAGGGTATTATAATTTTGCACAGAAATTTGCAACGCATAGAAACATTCATTTCCGACCCCATAAACTATATATATATTCTTGATCAGGGCGACGAGCTGAGTCGATTGAGCTTTGTCCGTCCGTCTGTCTGTCTGTCCGTCTGTTTCTACGCAAACTAGTCTCTCAGTTTTAAAGCCATCGAGCTGAAATTTTGCACAGAGTCTTCTTTTTACTGCACGCTGCTAATATGTCGGAACCGACCGGATCGGATGACTATATCTTATAGCTGCCATAGGAACCATCGGTCAAAAAATGGGTCATAGTGAGAAAAACTTTTTTGTTTTCAATGTTAGCGGCCTTAAACTCGGCCATTATTAATATTATATGCTATCAAACAGATTTGCAAATTTTGGACAAAATCGGATGACCATATCTTATAGCTGTCGTAGGAACCATCGGTCGGCAAATGGGTCTTAGTAAGAAAAACTTTTTTGTTTTCAATGCTAGCGTCATAAAACTCGACCATAATTAATATTATATGTTTTCAAACAGATTTGCAAATTTTGGTCGAGATCGGATGACTATAACATATAGCTGCCATAGGACCGATCGGTCGGAAAATGGGTCCTATTGAAAAAAACTTTTTTGTTTTCAAGTAAATCGTTCTTAAAGTCGGTGATTCTTAATATTAATCGCTTTCAAACTAATTTGAAAAAGTTGATCGACATCGGGTGACTATATCTTATGGTTGCCATAGGACCGATCGGTCGGAAAATGTGTCTTAGTGAGAAAAACTTTTCTGTTTTAAATTTTATCTTTCTTCAACTCCGCGATTGTTAATTTGAAATGTTTTCAAAAAGATTCGCGAAATTTGGTCGAAATCAGATGTTTATCTGTTTATCTGAAAATGGGTTTTAGTTAAAATTTTTTTTAGATTTTTATGTAAGCGTTCTTAAACTTTGACATTTGCATTTGCAAGGTAATAAAAACTTCGGCACAGACGAAGTTACCTTGGCCTTCTCGTTTTTTATTGCACTTTAAACTTTTCAGCTTCAGAGTAGGACTAACGATTCCATATCTCGTAACCTATTTTGAATTTCGCTTTTAAATCTTCAACAAAGTAGTGGCTCTTGGTTTGACCTACAAAATGTTTCTTTGTAGCAAATCAAAAAAATTACATCTTCATACTCAAAATTACAAAAGTTGTTCAAAAATGCCAAGTTTTGACCACTTTTCTATAGTTTTTCAACTTCATCTTAAGACCCGTTTCAGATTTGGCCAAGTAATTCAGCACAAAGTTGTAGCTTAAACCAAAATATACAAACCGTTAGTTCGAACCAACTTCATTTAGTTACTCTTTCGTATAGTTATAGTATAGACATATAGTTATAGACAACTGTCATAAAAACTCGAAAAAACTTACATTTTCGGCAAAAATGTAAAAAAACTAAATTTTTTTTATTTGCAGTTTTTAAGTTAGGTTTTCTTACTATTCTTCTTGATTTAATACAAAACAATCAAAATTTTGTGTTCTTAAGTGTGTACGCTTTGGCTATCATATTTTTGGCCGTGTTTATTTTTTAGGATATTGATTGGTGCGAATGGAAATTTATTATTTGTCCTGATGCTGTATCCTTAGTGTACCATTTAAACCATAGTTTTCCCTCTTCTCTTTTTATCTCAGTGTCTAAATATGGTATTTTCCTGTTTTTCTCCACCTCTATCGTAAATTGTATTCTTGAATGTTGTTTGTTTAATGTCTCCAATATCTTCTCTTGATCATCCTTTTTTATAATACAAAATATATCATTCACATATTTATATAGGTGTCTAATGTGTATATTTTGTTTGTCTAGTTGCTCTTTTGTATCGTCTAATATTTTGTCTATAGTTGGTTGTTCGAACATGAACAAATGTTCAAACATGAACATGAGACGAGACCGATCATAACTCAGCATCATAAATATGTCATTAAATTTAACGCTAATTAAAACTAATCGCTCAGACTGAGCAGGTTAGTACAATTGAAACCTGCAACAAGCGTGCTCATTAAAAGTGTATAAGTATATACATTTTTTGGTCCTTCGAGCCGGATGTTCGATTTTCGCGGAAAATTGTTGTAAGCGCTACACATTTTTTGGTTGATCGAAATCCGTGAAGTGGGTGTGAATATGGGAATATTCGGCATAACCATGTACACGACGCCCACACATGCTACCGAAGCGGACAGCTTTGGCTCTGCAAACTCAATACACGAATTGGCGAAACTATTGGATTCACTTGCAGGAAAACTAAGTCAAGCTATTGAAGACGCTAGCAAATGCTTCATGGAATTGTACACTGACGAAATATTTAAGCACAATTTCAAGATTGAAGTTATGCTAGCGGCGTTGGAAGAAACGCACACAAAGTTGAGGACTATTTATAATCACAACGCTTTTAACGACAAGATTCTTGATCTGAGAATTGAGGCTGAATGCTGGATGTTAGAAAGCAGCGTCTAAAAGAATCAAACGTGGTGAAGACATTTTTACCTCTACCAGCTGCACCGGCAATACAAATGCCCACATTTAGTCGAAGCCCCAAAGATTGGCCAACATTCTACGGATGGTTTAAGCAGGCAATCCACGAGAGAACATTGCTGATATCGGGTTTCCCATTGGCTTACCAAAAATTTGGGTGAAAATGCTATTGCCAAAGGATACGTAGTTGTTTTCAATAAGAACAAACTCTAAGATTTCCTTAAACTTAGTCTTTGGTATGTTTGTGTGCATCGATATGTCCGTCCATTTTTTCCGTAATATTGTTGATGGCTAGTTTTACTGGTATATTCGTGAATAGTGAGATGACGTCAAACGAAAGTAGTATCTGGTCAATTTCAATCTTTGCTGTGGTCAATTTTTATACCCTTGCAAAGGGTATTATAATTTTGCCCAGAAGTTTGCAACGCATAGAAATATTCATTTCCGACCCCATAAACTATATATATTCTTGATCAGGGGGACGAGCTGAGTTCATTGAGCTTTGTCCGTCCGTCTGTCTGTCTGTCCGTCTGTCTGTCTGTCTGTCTGTCTGTCTGTCTGTCTGTCCGTCTGTCTGTCTGTCCGTCTGTTTCTACGCAAACTAGTCTCTCAGTTTTAAAGCTATCGAGCTAAAATTTTGCACAGAGTCTTCTTTTTACTGCACGCTGCTAATATGTCGGAACCGACCGGATCGGATCACTATATCTTATAGCTGCCATAGGAACCATCGGTCGAAAAATGGGTTTTAGTGAGAAAAACTTTTTTGTTTTCAATGTTAACGTGATTAAACTCGGTCATTAATAATATTATATAATTTCAAACAGATTTGCAAATTTTGGTCAAAATCGGATGACTATATCTTATAGCTGCCATAGGAACCATAGGTCGAAAAATGGGTTTTAGTGAGAAAAACTTTTTTGTTTCCAATGTTAACGTGATTAAACTCGGTCATTAATAATATTATATACTTTCAAACAGATTTAAAAATTTTGGTCAAAATCGGATGACTGTATCTTATAGCTGCCATAGGAACCATAGGTCGAAAAATGGGTTTTAGTGAAAAAAACTTTTTTGTTTTCAATGTTAACGTGATTAAACTCGGTCATTAATAATATTATATGCTTTCAAACAGATTTGCAAACTTTGGTCAAAATCGGATGACTATATCTTATAGCTGCCATAGGACCGATCGGTCGGAAAATGGGTCTTAGTGAAAAAAAACTTTTTTGTTTTTAAGTAAATCGTTCTTAAGATCGGTGATTATTAATATTAAACGCTTTCAAACTAATTTGAAAAAGTTGATCGACATCGGGTGACTATATCTGATGGTTGCCATAGGACCGATCGGTCGAACATGAGTCTTGGTAAAAATTTTTTTGTTTAGTTTTGTTAGCGTCCTTAAACTCGCTGATGACTTATTTTATATGCTTTCAAATAGATTCGCAAAATTGGGCCGAAATCGGATGACTATATCTTAAGGCTGCCATAGGGCCGATCGGTCGGAAATTGAGTCTTAGTGAGAAAAACTTTTTTCAGACGTTTATCTGTCGGAAAATAGGTTTTAGTTACAAAATTTTTTGATTTTTATGTAAGCGTTCTTAAACTGTGACATTTGCATTTGCAAGGGTATAAAAACTTCGGCACAGACGAAGTTAGCTTGGCCTTCTCGTTCTTTTAGTTGTGTCGCGTGTTTTACTAATTTGTAGCATGGAACGTTTGTTGATGCCGCGATCGGTTTCAGTGGTGTGTCATGTTTGTGAATTTTTCGGAGACCATACATTCTCGTCCCATTTTGAGCCTGGCATCAATATAGTGTTGTTTATACAGAAGATTCACAATGTTGTTGTTTTTCTTTATGAGGGTCTGTGTGGGATCCTTTCGTACTTTTCTATATGTTATCTTGTCATCGAACTGTTTATGCATCTTGTCCATGTACATACTTTCTTTTGTACATTACCACTGTCTAATGATTAATAATAATAATAATAACGTAATAATGATTTTGTCTTTGTGTTCCCTTATGAGTTGTTTTGTGTGTTCTTTGATATTGCTAGAATGAGTTTATCTTTTTGGTCTATTTTCCTATCATGTTTGAAGTTGTTGAGTCTTGCCGCAAGTTTACTTTTAGTAGTGTCCCTCCGTTTGTCATCTTTTATTGTTTGTCTCCCTTGTTCTAAATCAGCAATTTTGTGTATATATTCTCATTTGTGACTGGGAGTGCGAATTTCGGTTCCAGCGATAATAACCATTTGCTATCGTCTGTAACAAATACTTCTGTCTGGTTTACGAACCATTCCTTGTTTAATGTTATATTGTGTTTTTCTAGTAGTGTCTCTTTTAATTTTCCTAATTTTTGATCTTTTTCGACATCCATTATGTCCTGACTATTTAAAACTTTCTTTAGAATATGGTACTGGTGAGTTTGGTTTTTGTTAATGCTAAATATGTGTCTGTGTGTTTCTTTAATTTCTAGTTGTACAATTTTTAACAAGAAATTTGTCTCCAATTTAGCCAGTTCTTTTTGTGTGTCGTGTAGTGTAAAAGAAATTTATGACTGTGTCAGCCAATTGGTACCAAAAAGTGCCATTTTTCGAGTTTTGGTTTCAATTCTACATGCTTAAGGGCCCGTAACTATACGAAGAACCAATCGAATGAAGTTGATTTGTTCCAATCGTTTGTTCATTTAAGTCCAAGCTACGTTTTTGTCTTGCATTGCTTAGTCAAATTCGTTACAGTTTTCAAGACAAAGTTGAAAAACAGTACAAAATGAGGGGAAAATATGATGATTTTAAGACATTTTTGTAATTTTGAGTATAAAGATGTGACTTTTTTGACTTGCTACTTAAGAATGTTTTGTAAGCTTTGCCAAAAGCAACAACTTCCTCTAAGACGTCAAAGCGGAATTCCAAATAGTTTACTAGATATGGAGTTGCGAATCCCAATCAGAAGCTGAAAACTTCAAAGTGCAATAAAAAGAAAACGGCAGCTAAACAGACCAAACCCAGCGAAGGTTTCTGCACTACCATCATACCCTTTTAGAATTTTTTGGTCCCGACTCTATCAACTTTTTAATGTAATATAGTACTATTTCTTGGCTTTAAAATAAATTGTCCCACATTGTTCTACGATTTTCTTAGTCGAAGATATACCATATTGAATACATGTGCCAGATGTGTTGGCAATTATGTGGCAAGACTATAAAAAATCTGTGGTAATACAATCAACTGAATATCGCTTCTAATAATTAATCATTTGAATGAATCCGCAATCAGTGGTTTCCCACATCCACAGCAGAATGACTGGGGAGCAAATTAATCAGCGTTTTTTCAAAAATCGTTGTGAAAGAGTAACAAAGAATATATACATACATACATATATCATATGTAGAATCAATTTGATGTTTGATTTTTTTTTGAGTAAGTAAAATCTGTTGGTCCTTAAGGCCTATACTCAGATGTGATAAGCATTTAGTACAGGACAATAATTCACATGAATAGCAACAACTTTGAAATCGGAATGATTTTGAACAGAAGTCTTGTTTTTACGAAGTATTGGCCCACCAAAATGTTTATCTCATCTGTGTACAGGCATTTAAGGTTTAAAGAAACAAAAAACTTCACTAGACAGAAAAAAAAAGGATACTCGCTGATGATCCGTTGGATAATTTTGGCATCCATTTGGACTGAACAGTCCATTTAATGTTAGATTGATCTATGAATCTAAATGAATCTTTCAAAATCATTTAGAACTTAAAGTAATCCTATTGGAAAGATTAGATATAGCGGCCACTAGCAATGATCTTTAGCAGAGTTAGCGTGAAGATGTTCTTCAATAACTTTCCCGTTTTTCTAAGCTTTAGAAAATTACAATACATATAGCGATATCTATAGTTATTTTGCTGTTGAAGGATGGTGTTTTGGCGTTGAACCCCCATTGGAATTAGCTGTCAGTTCTGCTGGCGGAAGGTTTATTTTGTCTTCCCACTTTCATCACAAACGGAAACTGTTGTCCAAACTTCAGTCTTTTATCTCTTACTCATTGAATCAGTCAGGACAAACTTTATTATATATAAATATACAGATTCCAGAGTTATTCTCTTTGTTCTTTGAGCGCATTCGTCATTATCGCATAGTACAATAAACTCGCTTTCATTTTTTTACGATTTTTTTTTTTTAAATATTTGTTCAATTTATTTACCATAAAAATTTCAGAGCTCTCTTAAAATATTACCATAACGATTTTACAATGACAAAACATTCTAAATAATATATATATATTAATCATAAAGAAACTTTTACTGCTTATTAAGAATATAATTTTTGATTACTCACGATCAAAATGACCGAAACATACTTTAGAGATCATCTTACAACAACAAACTTTGTTGTGAAAAGGACCCAATTCCACATAAACTTGAGAATTGCTGGAATCTGTGTGAAACATCTGTAACAATTTCAATTTTTGACTTGACCTTTTGCCAGTAAAGCCTCCTGACTTTAATATGAAATTCGTGTACATTTATTTTATTTGCATTGGAAACTTTTATTGAAACTGATTATTAGCTTAAATGCTATCCCAACCATTTCCTGGATCTGCTGTTGATTCTTCTGGTGGATACGGAGTGGTTGTTTTTGGGAGTTGCACCATCACACTTCCCTTAACAACATCAAATATGTATTTAACACTTGCGTTCACTTGTTTTGAAGACGGTTCGATAGTATTAGTAGGTATCGCCTCCTGTGCCTTCTCCGAACACTTAACCCGACATGCATGAAGTCGATCTTCACAATCTTTAAAGCAAAATTGAAAGATTTGATCCCGTTTAGAAGTTTTATGGTTTGGTGCTAGGCCTCTGATCTGCCATGTCAACAGCAGCAGCAGTAGACCGCAGTACAAAAATTGACGAAGTGATGCCATGCTGAGCAAAATTGAAACTGGCAAATGCAATGCCAAACGAAATAATGAACACTCTCTTCGATCACATGAATCATTTTTATGGTTGATAAGAATTGTTTAAATATATATATATATATATATTTATGGGGCATTCCAAGCAAAAAAATATATTTTCTGAGTTGATGTCTCCGAATTGGATGATAATTAGGCCAAAGGGAGCTTAATATAAGAAAAGCTTCACCCCACAAATAGAGCTTTTTTGCGGAAGCTATACGCTCAATAGGGAAAAATTGTGTACTTTTTAAATTTTAAATTACTCGTGAATGGTTTGAGATAGAGTTTTCCAAATGTTCATGTTAAAAAAGCCCTTTAGAAAACAATTTTGAAACAAATTTTTGTTTCAAAAATTTATTTGGAAAACAAGAAAGAAAGTCGGTCAAGCCCGACTATAACATACTCTGTACCCTTAACGTCGCAGCTCGCATTTGCTCACGAGTTATACTCGCTCATCTCTAAGTTTCACTCTCTCTCTCTCTCTCTCTCTCTCATTAAGATTGCCGTTCAATAGAATGCTGTGGTGATGGGTGGGGGGGTGGGGGGTGTTTACTGGCGGTTTTTTGCTCATAACTTGAGTATCGCTCATCCGATCTTTATCATTCCTTCAGCAAATCGATAAATAATTTTGTTTACAAGGTATCTCTAGAAGGTACGAACGATCTATCTTCAAAACTGTAGAAGATATGTCGTTTTTTCCAAATTGCGGGGGCGGGAGGGGGCGTGGCAAAAATTGAAAATAAACTTGATCTGCCTGCAAGTATAAGAAATATATGTCCCATACATGTCAAACCTCTATCTCTTACCATCTCTGAGATCTCTTCGTTCATACGGACAGACAGACGGACAGACGGACAGACGGACGGACGGACAGACGGACATGGCTATATCGAATCGGCTGTTGATGCTGATCAAGAATATATATACTTTATAGGGTCGGAAACGATTCCTTCTCCCTGTTACATACTTTTGCACAAACTTAATAAACTCTATGTACCTTCGGTACAGAGTATAAAAAACGATTTCTCCAAAAAACTTCTTCTTCTTCTTTATTGCCCCGATGTTGCATCACAACTGCTTGACGGTCTTGGCCTCTGCTATGAATGCCCTCCACTCGCTTCTGCATTGTGCGAGCTGGCACCAGTTGTTCACACCAAGGTTGGAAATGTCTTTCCGCACTTGAGCATCCCATCTTAGTGGTGGGCGACCCCTCCTGCCTTGTCCTCCAAAGTCAGCCGACTGGAGCTTCTTCATCCATCCGGATTACATGTCCTAACCAGCGCAACCGCTGTTGCTTTATGCGCTTGACTAGACTGATGTCCTTATAGAGCTCATACAGTTCGTGATTCATTCGAATGCGGTATCCATCGCCAACTTTTAAAGGTCCGTAGATCCTCTGAAGGATCGCCTCCTCATCCGCCGCTGTCATTGTCCATGCTTCTGCGCCGTATTGCAGGACTGGGATGATGAGCGACTTGTATAGCGCTATTTTTGTTCTTCGAGAAAAGGCTGTGCTCTTGAACTCCCTACTGAGCCCGTAGTAGCATCGGTTTCCAAGAGTAATTCTTCTTCGGATCTCCAATCTGATGTTGTTGTCGCCGGTAATCATTGTCCCAAGGTAGACAAAATCCTCTACAACCTCAAAGTTGTACTCCCCCATAGTAACAAATTGTCCAAGACGCGTAGACTTCTTGTCCGTGGATACTAGGTACTTTGTCTTGTCCTCGTTTACCGCTAAGCCCATCAGTTTAGACTGCTTCTCAATCTCTGAAAACGCCCTGCTTACCGCCCGTTCGTTTTTGCCGATAATGTCAATATCATCGGCGTATGCGAGTAGCATTAGATCTTTATAAAGAAATGAGCCCGATCTGTTGGCATTTGGGCACTGGCGAAGTAGAGTAGATCCATCAGTAGATTAAAGAAGTCACACGATAGGGTGTCACCCTGCCTAAAGCCTCTCTTGGTATCAAATGGTTCGGAGAGGTTCTTTCCTATTTTGACGGAGTCATCATGCAAAGTCGAACGTACTTTGCTTGTATACCAAAGGTAGACAGAACTTCAAAGAACCTTGACCTTATCGGTGTGTCAAAGGCAGATTTATAATCAACAAAAAGATGGTTGGTTTTGATATTTCTCTCATAGGTCTTCTCCAGGGTTTGTCGTAATGTGAATATCTGGTCTGTGGTGGATTTACCATGTCTGAAGTCACACTGATAAGGTCCGATCAGTGTGCTAATAAGCGGCTTTAGACGTTCACAAATAATGCACGACAGAATCTTATATGCGATGGGAAGGAGACTGATCCCACGGTAGTTGGCGCAAACTGCAGGGTCTCCTTTTTTAAAAAGTGGGCAAATTACACTTAGACTCCAATCTTCGGGCATGCTCTCGTCGGACCATATTCTGCTGATGAGTTGGTGCATGCACCTTGCCAACTTCTCGCCTCCAGCCTTAAACAGTTCAGCTGGCAGGTCATCTGCACCTGCTGATTTGTTGTTCTTAAGCCTTTTTATGGCTACACAGACTTCGTGATGGTCCGGTGGGTCTATCTCTATGTCGCTACTACTCCAGAGGCGGCATTGTGTTCGTTGTCGCCTCCAAAAAACTAAGTCTAGCCAAAAAGACCCATCATTCTAAAATTTCAAAAAAAAAAAACAAATGTAAAAGCCGCGTCTTTTCCAAACATTTTGAGTGGCTGAACATGTCGGTAGCTTGAAAATTAAGGAAGTTATAGCCATTTTTGTCATGTAATCTCAAAAATATCAGTATAGAAAATTTGTCCAAAAGTGCTAAAAAATTTTATTTTTGGTTCTTAATTTGCCCAAACAACTTTTAAGAGCTATTGAACGCATTGGCTTTAAAGCTTACAGAAAAAGATCTAACAAAGATCTACGGTTGACCGATTTCAACTTAGTTTATCGGAAGAGAGTTCAAGCAGCGACTTGTGCTGGCACAGGGCGTTCTTTATTTCCATATTTTAACTCCACAAATTTTACTTCATTGAAAACATTTGTTGAGGTTCGGTTCTCTTACTCGGTTCATTTACTTATCGAACTTAAGGTTCATCGATTCTGAAATTGTTGTTTCAATTTGTGATACAAATTTAGACATATTTTTGTTAAGAAGATAACGTCCAGCTTACGAATCTATAAAAAGAGTGAATGTCATGGGATGCCCGGTACGAGCGAAGCGCTTTACGACAATAAATCTCTTTTATGATACCTTGTATTCGATTTTTGATGTTTGTGTTCCACTTGAGCTTTCTCGCTGTCCTTGGTTCACAAGAGAACTAATTAATTTGAAAAACAAAAAGTCGAGGTATTTCAAAAATTATTAAAATTCGTAAAAATCATCTAATTTCTCTAATGTGTTCAAAATATTTGTTATAAATTCTTCAATTCTCGCAAAATCCTAAGCAATTTCATTCGTTTGTTAACTCTGAATGCATATCTTCCACTTTGCCCTCTTCTGTGCGGTATGGTAATGTAAAAACAAACACCGATCTGTTTGCGGAGTTTCTCGTCTTTTAGCTTCTTTGCGAATCAACCATACCCTTATCTGTTGAACAAGTCTAATTGTATTTTTAGCCCTGTGATCACTAAAAGCTCTCTTCTTTGCAATCTTAACTCTGTTAAACCTGTGTGCACTGGCTCCCGATGGAGTATTTGTGCTGATGCACCAATTATTTGAATTGACTCAGGAGTCATCCTATTTTTCTGTGTTGTGGAAGGAATCTTTTATCATTTCTCTCTATAAAAAAGGTAATAAGTCTGATGTTGAGAATTATAGGGGTATTTCCAAGATGTCTGCAATTGCTAAAGCTAATGAGAGAATTACATTTTTGTAGTTCCATTATTTAACCCCATCAACATGGATTTGTGAAGCGTCGATGTACTACCACTAACTTATTAGAGCTTACATCATTAGTGATCAAAGGGATCCTATGTAAGATGCAAACTGATTACTGAGATGCAAACTGATACTGATTTTAGTAAGGTTTTTGATTATGTTAATCACTCCTTGCTGCTTCATAAACTTCTGAGTTGGATTTCTGATTACCTAAGTTCTAGAACATAAAAAGTGATATTTTGTAATTCATATTCTGAACTTATCTAGGTTACTTTTGCAGTACCCCAAGGCAGTCACTTGGGTCCATTGCTTTTTATTCTCTTTATGAATGAACTTCCGTCAGTCTTAACTCACTCTCCGTGATTTGAAATTATGTTTAACATATAATGATTTGGATTCACTGCTAAGTCACTGTTAAATTACTGCCAATTTAGTGCCAATTCACTGTTACGTCACTGCTTAGTCACTGTTTAGTCACTGTTTAGTCACTGCTGAGTCACTATGAAGTCACTGGCAAGTCACTTTTAAATCACTGTTAGTCCACTGTTGAGTCACTGATAAGTTACTGTTAAGTCACTGTTTAGTCACTGCTTAGTCACTGTTTAGTCACTGCTGAGTCACTATGAAGTCACTGTCAAGTCACTTTTAAATCACTGTTAATCCACTTTTAAGTCACTGTTAAGTTACTGTTAAGTCACTGTTTAGTCACTTTTTAGTCACTGTTTAGTCACTGTTAAGTCACTGTTAAGTCACTGTTCACCCACAGTTAAACCCTTTCTTCCCATCCTTGCACCCTCCTACTTCACACACCCACAAACACACAACTCACCTGGCTGCTGCTACGGCAAATGGTAAAAGCGGTCGACTTTGCAAATACAAAAGGAAAAGACAAGGCGTACCCAAAAGAATCTATCGCAAAGACAAAATTTTTTTCATTTAAAACATTTAACAACTTGACTTAAGTATTATTTCATTCTCAAAATCGAAATTTGACAAGTTTGGATATGATTTTGAAATGATCTGACTCAGCACTATGAAATTATTTGTGTCGGATCATGATATTGTGATAGTAACACTGACCTTACACTGTTTGATACATGACACATAAAAATTGTGTAGGCCTGCATTTCATCGTGTGATTTTTTTATGAATTTGACTAACCATACACATTTAGGGCCGATTTCTCTTCTTCCAGTTAGCTGCTATGTGTCAGATAAGCTCACAATTTACTTTGCTATTTGTAAGTTTATGTGACATATATAGCTTTAAGTAGAAGATGCGAAATCGGCCCTTAAAATATAACAAAAAGCAGAACTACTAGACTATCATGTCTCATGTATCATTCAGTGTGAAGGCAGCCTTACATAAGTTCGAAAATAAATTGACTAAAGTTGTTCTTTGAATTGAACTTTTTTCAAGCAGAGGGTGCAGAGGTTTAGAAGATTCAGTTTGGGGTTCGAAAAAACCGAACCGAAACGTTTCTCCGGTTGAATCAACTTTCTTTACGACCACTCAGTCTATGGCATTCAATCTTCACAATCTTTTCCAAAATGTCGCCAAAGTTTTGACACCTTTTTCACAAAAATGGAGCTTGGCGACTTCCCACCAAACCATCACATAAGCCGGTATGGTGACCCCTCTGAACTCTCGGAATGAGTTCGGAGGCTTGTTTTGATGACAAAGCATACACTCTATCGTTCTGTTTGTTGAACGATTCCTCTATGGTGAAAATTTTCTCGTTACATACTGGCTGGCTGGGGCTCTCAACAGTAGACAGAGGAAACACTACAGTTAATCCAAATGGAATATACTTAGAAATTGGCTTGATTTCAATGAAAATATATTCAAGTGCAGCCTGTGGCCCTCTGCCTTACCGTCTTTTCCTAGATCTGAATCCTACCTAGACTTGTGTTTAGCTGATGGATTCTGCACCATATTAGAAGAGAGAAATGCGACTACTAATTGTCTTACAACAACAGAGTATGATAGCGACCGCAACGCCATTCAAATGGTAATCTCGAAGTGCCACGGTACACAGCCATTTGATCTTATAGAGGAATACCAAAAAAATAAATACAAACCGGAAAAAATTCAAAACTAAAGCCAGTCAACTTTTCAGTAACGAAATAGCTACATCAAATAACAGAAACCTTTACAACACAGAAATAGACATGCACTTAGAATCAACCGTACCAAAGTTTTCAGAAAATAACAGCCTACAAAAATACTTGTCTCCAACCGTAAAATAACTATGAGGAAAAAAGCAAAACGTTATCTAAAATAAAAGCACACAATAGACTAGAAATACCTCTTTTAAACTCCAAACTATTCCTACAGAAAAAAAAATTTTAAGCATAGCAGCCACTTTAATTTGCAACTAATCAAGGTCCCAACAAACTCGAGACAAATATTAAACATGGCCGCAATACCCTCTTCAAATATAGAATATGACAAAAGGTCGAATACCCATTTATTACGCAACCACGATATGTTGAAGTTTTTCTTACTAGAACAACGTTTTCGACCGATCGTCCATATGGCAGCTATATGCTATAGTCATCCGATTTGGATTAAACATTGGCAGAACTGTGTGTAAGCATATAATATTGACATTTGAACACTTTTCAGAATTTTTCAGAACTATATTTTGTATGGCATCTTTACTATATAGTTGGCCGATTTTCATAAAACTTGGTAGAATTATGTGAAAACATAGAAAACGTATAAATACAAGGTTTGGGGCGTTTGCATTGAAAACAAAAAAGTTTTTCTCACTACAACTAGTTTTTCGACCGTTAGTTCCTATGGCAGCTATACGCTATAGTCATACGCTCCGGTCGGTTCCAACAAATGTGCAGCGTCTTTGTACCAAAAGACGTCCTGCAAAGATTGGTTAAGATAACTTTAAAACTGACGGAGGAGATAGCATAGAAACAGACGGACGGACAGACGGACTTGGCTTTGATTCATGTTTTACAAAAAAAGGTTAAAGTAAATAAAGTCAGAAATTGTATTGGTTCAAGTAAGTCAGCTCAAATTCCCAGTGACTCCAAACAGATCAAGTTCAAATAGATCAAGCATCAAACAGATCAAGTTCCAGTGCTTCTATAGATCAGATCAACTCAAACACCAAGACCATCTAAAAAATTTTTTTTTTCCAAATTGCACCGCTCTTTCCTCGAAAGACGCTGCTTCATGGTCGAGCTGAGGGACAACCGCTCAAATATCTGCTGCATTAGAGGGGGTATGACCCAAGGAAGAGTAATTGGAGCAGTACTCTACACCGCGGACTTGCCAGTTTCAGACGCCACTTATGCTAATGGCACGCCTTTCTGGCTACCAGCCGACCTGGACCTGAGTTATCTGCTGAGCTGTTTGATCTACTCATTGAACCCTTTGAGCTATTTGATTGCATGATTGATCTAGTTGCTTTGTTGAGCTGAATCATTTCAAACAGATCATATAGTTCATGAGCTATAATTCAATGAATCAATAATTTTGTTAGCTATGAGTAGAAGTTCATAGAAATCCAAAGCAGAAAAGAGGAAGAAAATCGTAAACGATCAAGCTTAAATAGGAGAAGATCGTGGTTCGCAGAATCAAATGCTTTAATGAAATCGGTGTAGATCAGTTTGATTTTTTAAAAGGAATTCATCGTATATATTTAGTACAAAGTAAGCTTTATGTCGCATAATTCTAAAATAGTTCAGAAAACTGTTTTTTTTTGTAAGAAAAATATTTATGTTTTTGAATGAGCCAATTTGGAAACTTGCTGTCCATTTTTCGTTCTGTTTTGTAGCTGTTGGCTCCACTGTGCAAGGTCTTTAAAAGAGGGTCTTGGCTTTTGGCTTATACATTTTGTTATGATTATTGTTATTATTATTATTATTATTGTTGTTGTTGTTGTTGGGTGTGTCCTGTAAAGTGCTTTTGTGTGGGGCTGTGAGTTGAAAAATGTGTTGCCAGCTTTTAGGGGCACGCACACACACAAACCTAAAGGGAAAGAGACAACAGGTGTGTGTTTGGGTAAAATTTTATCAATGCCAAATTAAGCGTAAAATGGTGTCACACTTTAAAAACGGCAAATTAGCCTTCGCAGCAAATGAGCCGTAAATAATGCACACACACACACACACACATATGAGCTGAGAAATTGTTAGTTTGTTTCTGGGTTTAGTCAGGCGCAAAAGAATTATGCATGACTATGAACTTTAGCACCCACCCACCCAGTCATTTCCGTTTTCCATTGTCCTGACCATCGGGGGAACAATTAAGCCCGCTTAGAACTCTCAACTGCCAATTGCAGCTGCCAATTCAATAAAATTTAAACGTCAAACGGCATCGGGCCAATTATTTGTGACCACACTGGACCAACTTAGAACAAAAAAAAAAAACAAAAAAAATGGACAAGAAAGGGACTGAGAAATGGAGCAAAGCAAAGAGCAATGAGCATCCCAGCGTCCTGGTGCGCCTTTGTCTCTGGCATTTCTTTTGTTTTGCCCCAACACAAAAACAAAAAAGCAAAAAAAAAAAAAGGCATTGTGCAAATTAAAACTGCACTTGATTATTTGTGCTGCTAATTTTCATTGTTTGCCCCCACCAAAAAGGAAAAAAAGAAAACAGAAACTAAAACCCTTAAGTTTGCATACACTTGCAGATGTTCTCTCTCTCTAAATAGCCACTTCACGGTGTGCCTAAATCAGTTGAGAATTGCAAGACCAAAATATTGACAAACCTACCAACGCATCGTTTTCAAAAGTTCTGTTACAAATATTTTCAATTTTTGATTTAGTTTAATTCCCAAATCGTTTAAGTTTTATACTCTTCATTTATAGTGTTTGTACCCTTATTTTTTCTAAAAATGAAACAAGTTAGAGTATATTTTGTAGCTGGCAGCTTTTCATTAGCGCGTGAGGCGGGCAAACTTAAGCGCTTCGAGGAGTTTTTATACTTTTTCTTTCGTTTTTTTGTTTTTTTTTTTTATCCAATGCTGGCCGCAAATTGAAAGCAAAATGCCAACGATGATGACCGCCAGGCCCAAGCGACTATAACAACAACAACAACAACAACAATGACTTTTGGCAACAATGAAACAAAAGGCAAGTCGGATGGCAGATCGAAAGACAGCCAAAACAGATTGAAATCTGTTTGAAAGCAAGCGAAGCGGAAAAATGAAAGAAGCTGGCACAGCGCACTGTTAAGAGGGGAGAGGGAGAGGGAGTGGTGGGTGAACTGTCACCAGACACCCCGGACACAGTTGGCCAGGGTTAAGTGCTGGAAATTATGTTATGCTCGTCATTGTTTTATGTGTCTATCAGGGCATATTGAGCCGGCAGGAGGACAAGAAGCAGAAGGAGCACGAGTCGCAGGATGACATGCAAATAAATTGGGTGTGTGTGTGTGTATGTGTGTGAGCTGAGTAATGGTAACAGAAGGCATCTATTTACCAAAATTTCAACTTAATTGATTTTCATTGAAAAACTCTGCACAAAACTTAACCAAAGATTAACAAATATTTGGATTTTCGTCAATTATTTAAGTAAAATTTCTGTCCCTGTTGAAGCTAAGTTAGCCTTGAACTGTTAATGCTTGTGTGAGCAAATATTTGGTTTTAAAAAATTTTGTACAAATATTTTGCACTCCGCTTCTTTCGAATAATCCGCACTGCAAACCGAACCGGAGCCCTTTCAAACATAATGAACCAAAGCTCGAAGTTCAGTTCACAGATGAGTTTCAATTAATGATTCTTGTAAATTTTGGAATTTGAATCGCTTGTATATGATAAGTCCAACTTTCGGCTAAATATTGTTTTGCCGTTCTACTAGGGTTGCCGGATATTTTTTTATCATTTCGATGTTGATATTTTGTTGCAAAAAACATCGATATTTTCAATAAATAGACACATTTTTACAATAAGAAGGTCTATTAAGGTAATTCCGGTGTCTAACTAGTTTTCAAAACTACATTCTGATTGCGTTCAAAATCTAGAGATCGGAGCTCCAAAATAAGGAGAAAAAAAAGAAGATATGGGAATTTCCACAGAAAAGTCCACCGAGACCAAAAAATGAAAAGTACTTAAAAACACTATTTATGATCATTTTATCATGGGTAAATAATCAAAATGAACTAATATGAGCCAATTTTAAATATATTCATAACCCATTTCGAGATTTTCGAATACAAAGTAGCGCAAGCGCCATTTTTCTCATTTGGATTCGTTTTGTTGTCATAAAAAGACGCTTTCGATTGCATTGATTTTTGGTCTCTAAACTATTTCTAAGGGTACAAAGAGTTAAAAAATAATGCAGAAGATACCATAAGAAACTATGTGATTGCAATTAACAGTAAGTTTCTGCTTTATATTATAACAAAAACAACATAAATATAATGAGGTCGCCAGAAGTAACGTCACGTCAGATACTTAAGCAAATAAAAAACGAGAGCGTAAGTTGAAGTCGGCTCTAACCGACTTCGATATACCCGTTACTCATGGAAACAAATGTTTAATAGCCTTCCTGTATGCCTGAGCTGGGTCAGCAGAAAAGTATGCAACATTTCTTAACTCGGCTATTTATTATCCGCCAGATATTAATAGACATTTGTCAATTACTAAATCCAACATAAATGACTCCAAATTCATCACGATAAACAGATCAGACAACAAAACTTTTGAAAACGTATCACCTTTCCTAATAAAAACAAGAAAGAAAGTCGGTCAAGCCCGACTATTACATACTCTGCACCCTTAATGTCGCAGCTCGAATTTGGTCACGGGTCAAACGGCCAGTTAACACACAACGCAGTGCGCTCTCTAAGTCTCTCTCTCTCTCTCTCTCTCTCTCTCTCTCTCTCTCTCTCTCTCTCTCACTAAGATTGCTGCTGAACGCAATGCTTAGGTTATGGGTGGGGTGGGTGGTGGGTGTTAACTGACCGTTTTTTGCTCATAACTTGAGTATCGTTCATCCGATCTTTATCATTCCTTCAGCAAATCGATAAATAATTTTGAGTACTAGATATCTTTAAAAAGTACGAACCTTCTATCATCAAAACTGTAGGAGATATGACGTTTTTTCCAAATTGCGGGGGCGTGAGGGGGCGTGGCAAAAATTGAAAATAAACTTGATCTGCGTGCAGACAATAGGAGTCTACATTTCAAATTTGGTTGCTCTAGCTCTTCTAGTCTCTGAGATCTAGGTGTTCATACAGACAGACGGACGGACTGACAGACGGACAGACGGACATGGCTATATCGAATCGGCTGTTGATGCTGATCAAGAATATATATACTTTATAGGGTCGGAAATGATTCCTTCTGGCTGTTACATACATTTGCACGACTTTAGTATACCCTTTTACTCTATGAGTAACGGGTATAACAAGAAAGAAAGTCGGTCAAGCCCGACTATAACATACTCTGTACTCTTAACGTCGCAGCTCGCATTTGCTCACGAGTTATACGCGCTCATCTCTAAGTTTCACTCTCTCTCTCTCTCTCTCTCTCTCTCACTAAGATTGCCGTTCAATAGAATGCTGTGGTGATGGGGGGGTGGGGGGTGTTTACTGGCCGTTTTTTGCTCATAACTTGAGTATCGTTCATCCGATCTTTATCATTCCTTCAGCAAATCGATAAATAATTTTGTTTACAAGGTATCTCTAGAAGGAACGAACGATCTATCTTCAAAACTGTACGAGACGACGGTTTTTCCAAATTGCACAAACTTAATATACTCTATGTACCTTCGGTACAGAGTATAAAAAAAAATTGGGCAAACATTTTTGAATAAGAAAGCATGGAAAATAAACTTGTATTATTTCAAATCAGACTAAAAAAAATTTTATACAAAAAGTTTTGCACAATTCGCAGAATTTTGCATTTTTCTAAATCAAGTCAAAACCCGCTTCCGTTTTAAGTAACGTCACGCCAGTATATATGATTGCTTATATCTTTAACTCCTTATTATCGATTGATGTCATTGTTTTTGCTGATTATAGTGCTACTTAATTGCCATCAAAGTATAGAACAATCTTTTTAAAAATCCAAGATTTTTATATTTTTCAAAAAGATCTTTTCGTACGAACGTAACGCCGCGTCAGTTTGGCAATGCCCATATAGGAACGATTTCTCATCTTCCAGATAGCTGCTATGTGTCAGATAAACTTAAAATTTACTCTGTTTTAATACTCTGTACCGAAGGTACATAGAGTATATTAAGCTTGTGCAAAAGTATGTAACAGGGAGAAGGAATCGTTTCCGACCCTATAAAGTATATATATTCTTGATCAGCATCAACAGCCGATTCGATATAGCCATGTCCGTCTGTCCGTCCGTCCGTATGAACGAAGAGATCTCAGAGATGGTAAGAGATAGAGGTTTGACATGTATGGGGCATATGTTTCTTATACTTGCAGACAGATCAAGTTTATTTTCAATTTTTGCCACGCCCCCTCCCGCCCCGCAATTTGGAAAAAAAACGTCGTATCTCCTACAGTTTTGAAGATAGATCGTTCGTACCTCCTAGAGATACCTTATAAAAAAAAAATTATTTATCGATTTGCTGAAGCAATGATAAAGATCGGATGAACGATACTCAAGTTATGAGCAAAATACGGCCAGTAAACACTCTACTCTACTCTACTCTACTCTAAATCGCAAAATTTTTACGGTAGCGAAAATGGGTGCATGGCTGGATGTATTTTATTTCATTCAAAAACTTTTTGTGAACATTTATTCATGAATTTATATTAATGGGATTGAGGAAAGATGATTAAGTAAACCTCACTATTTTTTGGCCGGAAATATTTTCGATATCCGATATATCGCGTCAAAAAATATTCAATAATAATAATATTGTGTATTGTTAACTAAATTATCGAAATACCGATATTATTTTCGGCATCCCTACGTTCGACCCTCAACAAGAGAGCCTTCTTTCCGTGGAAGTTGCTAATTTATGTGTGTGAGTACGATATTCTCAATATTCTGTGGTGCCTCACTATCTTAATCCAACTTTAGCCAGGAACGTACCTCATGGAAATAAGTATATGTGCCTAAATGTGTTCATTTATCTGTTTCTCAATTTTAACGTTACATTAGTTTTGGGTCTGCGAATGTCTGTTGCTTTAATCTATTTTAAAAATGCTTGTGCAAAAATTCTTCTTTGGTCACCATACTGCGTACCGCTATCATACATTTGCGTGCCAAGATTTGATTTCATTAGGAAATAAGTATATGTGCAAATAGAAATTAGTAGGTCACCGTGACACAAAGTGAATGTTGGATGATTAATTAAGTTTATTGACAAAGTTGTTTTTAGCCGTCTCGAGGTTAAGACGGTTAATTATAATTCAATTAAATCAACACAAATCAACAGAGATTAATTACAACTTTTTTGGAACAGCAATGGTAAGTCCGCAAAGCGCTCTTTGGAGAATCACCACAAAATTGCTTTTCACGCTTCAACAACCTGTAAACTTCGTTTTTAAACAACTTGGATTGGCAAATAAACACTTGGGTATCCAATGGTGTAAAATTGCAGCCCGAAATTGTGCTACGGGTTTTGAAGGTTTTGTTTACCAATTGTAATAAATAAGTTAGTGGCTGGAGAATCTGTCCAGCGATCATTTCAGCAGGTTCAAGATTTCTTGTATGTTTACAAAACTGCTTGTTTTGTAAATAAGTTTATAGAAATAAATAAAAAACGTAAATTAGGCAGTCGTGGTAGAAAGCACATTAAACAATTTTGATTTATTATACGAATAGAACGTACTTGTCAGCCGAGGATCGCGGATTAAAAGAAATTGGAGCCATCTCAGAAATATCTTCCAAAGTGTCTCGTCACTGGAATACGGTTACTCTTATGGTCAAATCGAACGCAGTGGTAAACCAATCCACATCGATGGTAGGTGCAAGCGTGAAACTAAGCGCCTCGCTGTAAACATGCAAATGTCTTGTAACTACATTAGACGTAATTTGGAGCTCAATGTCTGTAGAAGACAAGTTCATCAACTTTTAGTGAACCTAAGAACATTAAATATAGTTTTTGGGTGCCTGCACTGTAGCTACTACCACGCCACCTTAATGCTCGTTTATCATTTGCAGACAGGCATCCGCAATGTTATTTTTTCGGATGAAAAAAAGTTCAATCTAAATGGTCCTGACGGCTGTCATAAGTAGGCGAGTCTTACTAAGAGGAACCACGCTCGTGTTTCGAATCGAGTTTCTTCGACACTCTTCTAAATTTTGTAGATTCTATGCTAAGTCGCCTTAATAAAGTTTTATAATAATCAAAAATTGTCGAAGAGTTGAAACTTTAATTGAAATATGTAATTTTTTTGGCAACCTTTCTAATGTTTAATTAGCGAGTTTAGTTGGCTCGAGGTCCGGAAAAAGTGTAGTTTGTTCACAACTGTAAACAATTTATGCATTGTACACCAAAAAGAGCATATACAGTACTGTTTCATGAACCTCCCGACTAAGTCAGCAGTAGAGTAGAATCAGTTCCTTGCGGATCTTAATAAGAAAATATGTAAGCAAAACTTTATTTGAAACAGCTAAATATTTCGTATACTCGTTGAACAATTTTGTTTAACACCATTTAGTTTGGAAATCACAACTGAATATTTATTACAAATTTCAGACGCCTCAATGGCTGTTTACAGCCTCACAGAGTTGTTTACATAGCTTATATACTAAAGGTAGCGGGTTCGATCCCTGGAGCTTTCAAATAGTATATAAATCCACCAGGATTCGAACCGGCAGATCAGAAAACACAAGGCGTCATGCCTATCCACTCATTATTACCAACAAAAATTAATAACACGAATGCAAATTATATGTGGAGGGGTTCTCCTGTTTAAACAGTTCCCTTCAGAATATCGTGTGCATGAACCTCTGAAAACGCCTGTCCCTGGCGTTAAAGGCGGTTTGGTATTATTTTTCGCCTTCACTGCAATTTTCGTACACTTTTCCACACAATGTTGAGTTTCTATTGAACAGTTTTTAATGCAGTCTGTAAGGATTTCATCCTGCAGCGAAGGTCGTGGAATTTGAGGAAAGCCCATGATCTGCCATGTAAACAGCAGCAGCAGGAGAAGCAAATGCAGATATTTACGAAGTGATGCCATTGTGAGTGAAATTCAAACTGAAGCAGAAGAATTGCCAAAAGAATAAACGAAACCTTGTATCGATTAAATGATTCACTTTTCATTTCTGGTTAATGATAATATCGTTTTTTATACTCTGTACCAAATGTACTCAGAGTATGTTAAGCTTGGGCAACAGGGTGAAGGAATCATTTCCAAGCCTATAAAGTACATATATATATTCTTTGTTGAAGCTTTCCATAATCTGGGTATTACCCTTGACCATAAACTATGGTTTGGCACTCACATTGAATGTTCGAACTTGAACATGATATTCAACTCGGCCCACACGCAGTGTAAGTCTCATATTTAAATATTTAGCCTAGGTCGCCTATGTCATAAACATACCACTTTTTGTAATAGCATTAAATATTAATAGCGGCAGTGACAAGGATCAGCCCAGCCGAGACACCACTTGAAGACGTCATCCGGTGGAAAGCAATTGACATGTATTGTGTGAAAAACCATTCTTGTGACCAACGCTGATCATTTATACACACGCAGCTATCTTACAAATACTGCCTTAGTTGAGAATAGAAATTAAGGGCTGAGAAATTTAGAAATAAAAGCAGCATCGCTCAACAAGAGCGGGTCAGTACAAATCAAAATCTACAACCGTGCTGATTAAATGTATTATTTTATACATAGAACTCTCTGTGAATAAAGCAATGGATTTGTTTGCTTTTATTAAACGTTGGTCTAAACAGTTGTATTATCCCAAGTTCTTGTTTACATCTCTAGTGATACCCATTTTGGAGATTTGGTTCGTGTATTTGGAACCCTCAATTATCGACTCTGTTCAGAGCAGTTCCTTTTGTTTGGTTTGGTACCCACAAATGAGACTTCCTGCTTAAACATTCAGACTTATCTTGTAGATTTACCTACACTTGAGCATAGACGTACTATGTTGGGTATTATGTTTCTGCACAAGCTTATAAAGGGTAATTCTGATGCAGAGTACCTACTGGAGTGTGTGAACTTTAATGTTCCACACGCTTTTTGCTTCTTCTTTATATGCCTTTAACTGTCCATTTCGCATTATATTTAGGAATTACAACAATATCTTTTCTCTTCTCAGTGGTAACATTTCCGTGGTATTTTAGAGCTTCTACGAGCAGAGGCATAACTGTTCATAGCGACAAAATATATTACCCCCTCCGGATCGGAAGACGTTTCTTCTATTTCCTCTTTATGTTTTTCTTTTCCACTCCCCCACACATGAGCTAGTGAGCGACCCCTTGTGATTTACCCTAGTAATTGTTGTGAAAAACCAGCTGTATTTTTGTATTGTAGTTCAGTTCCAAGCAATTTAACTTTATTTCAATTAGACCTTGAAGTTTTTGCTGGTTCGAGGTCTCGTTATGTTTGAACATAACTTTAAAACAGGAACAACCAATTATGTTTAATTGTTTTTCTCTTAAAATTATGATATTTAATTCAATATGCATTCCAGCCGTCAAATTTAAATTACAGGGTATAAAACCTACCGATATATTCAAGCAACAAACGAATTTCGACCTGCAACTGCCCCAGGGTTCTATTATGGTGGTGACATCACGGCTGCGTACTGGTCTTATCGCCTCAATGCTTCGCCTGCAGCGTGTTTGTGACGTCCTAATAGAAAATAGTAACCGCGAAATGGAAACGTCAACAAACAGCGCACGCCATAATTATGGCGTCAGCAGCACCGATGCGTCGAAAGCTTGGTATCTGGCGCAAGTTTTGCGTGCTTCGCGTTAAGTGCGATAGTCTTCCAGAAAATTGAATACGATAGTTGTCCCACTCAAAGACTTGAAGCTGTTGGAAATTTTCGTGTAATAATGGAAATATTTTCTAAACTCACTCTATAGTTAGTTGATTGTTTAGTATTTTGAACAACAAATAATTTTATGGTTAAGAATGCGACATTTTTACAATGATTAGGTGCGAGTACGTCCATGGACTAATAAGTATTAGAGATCAAATTTGCGCTCTCAATTGTCCTCTCAATTTTGAGTGGTGCCAAACGATAGTGCCCCAAAAGATACTTTATAGTAAAGTGTGGCGCTTCCCTATCTTCTGTGCATACTTGTACTGCTCTACGTCGACACACCGACAGTATAAGAGCTTTCACTGCGCTCTTTCGCAACAACAACAAAGTGCTAAATGAGTGTGTCTAAACACACACACACTCAATGATAAAATGAGCATGTGTGTATTGCCGGCCCCTGCTTTATAGTGCCAATAGGAAATCACAGTTAGAGCAAGACGGACATATTTCTAAATGTATGCAGAGAGCGTTAAAGTCTCTGAACACCGAGCACATTTTAGAAAAACGCATGGCAATTGATGATGATGTGAAATGGAAATTTACACTGGCCACAT
>JBAMBO010001772.1:0-40000 GCA_037044535.1 Lordiphosa magnipectinata | reverse complement strand
AGCTTATTCTTATCCTGAAAACTAACTGAAGTTGAGATTTAGTCCTATTAATCCGCATTTTGAGCAAGCATTTTCAATACGGTTTGGCATTTCGTCATCCATCCAACTATCTATCATCAATAGCTCATCAACTCTATTATTTCGTCATGCATGACTATACCACATGGATTGATGAATATATATCTATATATATTTACTGCTTAAGTTCTGAAGAAGTTTGCAGTCATCAACACGGTTAGTTGCTCCTTTTATAGGCCTTCCGGCTAGCATAAATCGTAAAAATTTGTGCACTTAGATAGAAAATCAAGAACTTTGTGCTTGAATTAGGTACAAACGGTATCAATTCTATAGCAATTATTATATATCTAACTAAGGGTCGCACAGTCTTATTTAAAAAAATTGTGGGAAATGTAAGAACTTTCTTTAAAAATGAAAGAAAAAACAAGAAGGCCAAGCTTCAGACGAAGTTCTGTGCTGAAGTTTTTATACCCTTGCAAATGCTGTTTTGGAAATGTCAGAGTTTAAGAACGAAAACTTCTCTAACTTAAACCCATTTTTATACAGAAAGTCATCTGATTTCGACCAAATTCCGCGATTTTTCTTGAAAACTTCTAAAATGTACAATGGGCGAGTTTAAGAACGATCAAATTGAAAACAAAACAGTGTTTCTCACTAAGACTCATTTTTCCGACTGATCGGTCCTATGGCAGCTAAAAGATATAGTTATCCGATTTTGACCAAACTTTCCAAATCTGATTGAAAGCATGTCAAATAGGTATTGGTCGAGTTTAGGGATGCTTACATTGAAAACAAAAAAGTTTTCCATACTAAGACCCATTTTCCGAACCATGGTTCCTATGGCAACTATAAGATATAGTCATCCGATTTTGACCAAACATTGCAAATCTGTTTGAAAGCATGTCAAATGAGTGTTGGCCTAGTTTGTGGATGCTAACATTGAAAACAAAAAAGTTTTCCTTACTAAGACCCATTTTCCGACCAATGGTTCCTATGGCAGCTATAAGATATAGTCATCCGATTTTGACCAAACTTTGCAAATCTGTTTGAAAGCATGTCAAATGAGTATAAGTTGAGTTTGGGGACGCTTTCATTGAAAGCAAAAAAGTTTTCCTTACTAAGACCCATTTTCCGACCCATGGTTCCTATGACAGCTATGAGATAAAGTCATCCGATATTGACCAAACTGTGCAATTCTGTTTGAAAACATGTCAAATGAGTATAAGTTGAGTTTGGGGACGCTTTCATTGAAAACAAAAAAGTTTTCCTTTCTAAGACCCATTTTCCGACCCATGGTTCCTATGACAGCTATGAGATAAAGTCATCCGATATTGACCAAACTGTGCAATTCTGTTTGAAAACATGTCAAATGAGTATAAGTTGAGTTTGGGGACGCTTTCATTGAAAACAAAAAAGTTTTCCCTACTAAGACCCATTTTCCGACCAATGGTTCCTATGGCAGCTATAAGATATAGTCATCCGATTTTGACCAAACATTGCAAATCTGTTTAAAAGCATGTCAAATAAGTATAAGTTGAGTTTGGGGACGCTTTCATTGAAAGCAAAAAAGTTTTCCTTACTAAGACCCATTTTCCGACCCATGGTTCCTATGACAGCTATGAGATAAAGTCATCCGATATTGACCAAACTGTGCAATTCTGTTTGAAAACATGTCAAATGAGTATAAGTTGAGTTTGGGGACGCTTTCATTGAAAACAAAAAAGTTTTCCTTACTAAGACCCATTTTTCGAACCATGGTTCCTATGACAGCTATGAGATATAGTCATCTGATTTTGACCAAACATTGCAAATCTGTTTGAAAGCATGTCAAATAAGTGTAGGCCTAGTTTGTGGATGCTAACATTGAAAACAAAAAAGTTTTCCTTACTAAGACCCATTTTCCGACCAATGGTTCCTATGGCAGCTATAAGATATAGTCATCCGATTTTGACCAAACTTTGCAAATCTGTTTAAAAGCATGTCAAATAAGTATAAGTTGAGTTTGGGGACGCTTTCATTGAAAGCAAAAAAGTTTTCCTTACTAAGACCCATTTTCCGACCCATGGTTCCTATGACAGCTATGAGATAAAGTCATCCGATATTGACCAAACTGTGCAATTCTGTTTGAAAACATGTCAAATGAGTATAAGTTGAGTTTGGGGACGCTTTCATTGAAAACAAAAAAGTTTTCCTTACTAAGACCCATTTTTCGAACCATGGTTCCTATGACAGCTATGAGATATAGTCATCTGATTTTGACCAAACATTGCAAATCTGTTTGAAAGCATGTCAAATAAGTGTAGGCCTAGTTTGTGGATGCTAACATTGAAAACAAAAAAGTTTTCCTTACTAAGACCCATTTTCCGACCCATGGTTCCTATGACAGCTATAAGATATAGTCATCCGATTTTGACCAAACATTGCAAATCTGTTTAAAAGCATGTCAAATAAGTATAAGTTGAGTTTGGGGACGCTTTCATTGAAAGCAAAAAAGTTTTCCTTACTAAGACCCATTTTCCGACCCATGGTTCCTATGACAGCTATGAGATAAAGTCATCCGATATTGACCAAACTGTGCAATTCTGTTTGAAAACATGTCAAATGAGTATAAGTTGAGTTTGGGGACGCTTTCATTGAAAACAAAAAAGTTTTCCCTACTAAGACCCATTTTCCGACCAATGGTTCCTATGGCAGCTATAAGATATAGTCATCCGATTTTGACCAAACATTGCAAATCTGTTTAAAAGCATGTCAAATAAGTATAAGTTGAGTTTGGGGACGCTTTCATTGAAAGCAAAAAAGTTTTCCTTACTAAGACCCATTTTCCGACCCATGGTTCCTATGACAGCTATGAGATAAAGTCATCCGATATTGACCAAACTGTGCAATTCTGTTTGAAAACATGTCAAATGAGTATAAGTTGAGTTTGGGGACGCTTTCATTGAAAACAAAAAAGTTTTCCTTACTAAGACCCATTTTTCGAACCATGGTTCCTATGACAGCTATGAGATATAGTCATCTGATTTTGACCAAACATTGCAAATCTGTTTGAAAGCATGTCAAATAAGTGTAGGCCTAGTTTGTGGATGCTAACATTGAAAACAAAAAAGTTTTCCTTACTAAGACCCATTTTCCGACCCATGGTTCCTATGACAGCTATGAGATAAAGTCATCCGATATTGACCAAACTGTGCAATTCTGTTTGAAAACATGTCAAATGAGTATAAGTTGAGTTTGGGGACGCTTTCATTGAAAACAAAAAAGTTTTCCCTACTAAGACCCATTTTCCGACCAATGGTTCCTATGGCAGCTATAAGATATAGTCATCCGATTTTGACCAAACATTGCAAATCTGTTTAAAAGCATGTCAAATAAGTATAAGTTGAGTTTGGGGACGCTTTCATTGAAAGCAAAAAAGTTTTCCTTACTAAGACCCATTTTCCGACCCATGGTTCCTATGAGAGCTATGAGATAAAGTCATCCGATATTGACCAAACTGTGCAATTCTGTTTGAAAACATGTCAAATGAGTATAAGTTGAGTTTGGGGACGCTTTCATTGAAAACAAAAAAGTTTTCCCTACTAAGACCCATTTTCCGACCAATGGTTCCTATGGCAGCTATAAGATATAGTCATCCGATTTTGACCAAACTTTTCAAATCTATTTGAAAGCATGTCAAATGAGAATTGGTTGAGTTTGGGGACGCTTACATTGAAAACAAAAAAGTTTTCCATACTAAGACCCATTTTCCGAACCATGGTTCCCTGTTACTTACTTTTATATCTTTGTGTACCTTTCTTGGCTGTTTCGCCAGGTCTTTTGCAAAATGAAGACGGAACCTGAACTGATTCCAGCGAGGAATACTTGGATCTTCTGCTGACTACACACTTTCCGACCGACAATTAGGCAACCAGACCTTTCAAGATTATACAATAGTGATATTGTCACTAAAACCAAAATTAAATGGGGAATCGACACATTCGAGCCCTTATACAATATTTTTCCGGCCCTGCTTTAAAATTCTTTGGAGCACTCCATGGCGTGGATACACCTTAGAGAATCAAAAGTGGCCTCACATGCTAAACCCAGCGACTATAGGCCAATAAGCCTATCCTCATTTCTTCTTAAAACTCTTGAAAGACTAATTGACGCCCACCTTAGGCAGACTATTGACCCTTCTCTCTTAGCAAATACGCAACACGCATAATGCAAAGGCAGATCCACAGAAACTGCCCTACATTCCCTAGTTTCAAGGATTGAAAAATCGCTTAAAATAAAAGAACACTCTCTGATAGCATTTCTGGACATTCAGGGTGCCTTTAACAATGTCTTACCTGGTGCCATCACCACTGCCTTGGAGGATGTGGGAGTGGAGGCGCCACTGGTTGAATTCATCAACCTAATGCTCTCAAGTATAGCCGTGAATTCAAGTCTTAGTGGTGCAACTGTTCGTAGAGGGGGCGTCTTCTTGCAGCCTGGGTGTAAGTCCGAAAAAGACAGAACAAGTTCTCTTCACACGGAGATACAAAGTTCCAGATCTTATCCCTTCCAAACTAAACAATATAAGATTGGAATTCAAAAACACTGCCAAGTACCTAGGCGTCGTGCTGGACAGGAAACTACTCTGGCATCCATTGCCCTCTTCTCATGTAAGCAGGCGATAGGTCGTAAATGGGGACAGAGCCATTGTACGTCCCATACTGCTCTATGGAGTTCTAGTATGATGGCCAGCACTCGATAAATCATCAGTACTGAGCACAAGGTACAGAGAAGTGCTGAAATATGCCACCCCAACGGAAGCACTAAACACCATATTTCATCTTCTTCCTCTAGACTTGATGTCTAAACAGTTAGGGGGCATTACAGCCTTGAACTTAAGAGAGTATAAAGCCTGGAACGCGGGTACCTCAGGACATTCAACTATACTAACTCGTCAAAACGCGATTCCCGCCCACTACGTTAGTCCAGAAATTTTATGACGTCAATATCCCTAGTAGACGCGACTGCCATCAATATGCCATCAATATCTACACAGATGGATGTAAGCTCGATGATAAATTAGGAGGGGGAGTTTTCTCCACCGACTTAAATACGGAAATCGCATACCGGCTCCCTGATCATTGCAGTGTGTATCAAGCAGAATTGGCCAAATACCTCAGCACACTCATAATCTAAGAAGGGCACATATACATTTACTCAAATAGTCAAGCAGCTCCAAGGGCCCTTGACTCGTACAACAATAACGCCAAGACGCTCACGGAATGCGATAGTTTGGTTTCTCCGTATCCACCTCATCTGGGTACCTGGACTGGCAAGACTTCTTTACCATTCCCCAGCTCCCCCTTTCTATTCAATCTCTCGGAAGTGTCCGAGATAGAGATTCCGTCTCTACTGAAATTCTTAACATTGTCACAATGGTTCAGTCGATAATCGATACATCGATACATTTTTACTCTTTTTCAAAACTAAGTAGGCTTGTTCGTTCAGCGTCCTATATAAGGGCAGCCCTGCCGAATTTCAAACTCATTCTGCATCGAGCCGCCTGCCAGTGCGGTTCAGTGGCCAGGAGCTACTGGCTTTTATTTTTCTTTATTTTTATATTTCATACGCCTATTTTTTTTCGAGCTTAATTTCGCGAACTCGTTCTTGGACTGTGCGCAGTACTCCTCTAGCCGGGAAACTGCCGATTTACTTTCCATTTTAATTGTGCGGTTTTTTCGAGCTTAAATTCGCTAGCTCGTTCTTGGACTGTGCGCAGTACTCCTCTAGCCGGGAAACTGCCGATTTACTTTCCATTTTAATTGTGCGGTTAAGTGGACAGGAACTACTGTTTTTTTATTTTTCTTTATTTTTGAATTTCATACGCCTATTTTTTTCGAGCTTAAATTCGCGAACTCGTTCTTGGACTGCGCGCAGTACTCCTCTAGCCGGGAAACTGCCGATTTACTTTCCATTTTAATTGTGCGGTTTTTTCGAGCTTAAATTCGCTAGCTCGTTCTTGGACTGTGCGCAGTACTCCTCAAGCCGGGAAACTGCCGATTTACTTTCCATTTTAATTGTGCGGTTAAGTGGACAGGAACTACTGTTTTTTTATTTTTCTTTATTTTTGAATTTCATACGCCTATTTTTTTCGAGCTTAAATTCGCGAACTCGTTCTTGGACTGTGCGCAGTACTCCTCTAGCCGGGAAACTGCCGATTTACTTTCCATTTTAATTGTGCGGTTTTTTCGAGCTTAAATTCGCTAGCTCGTTCTTGGACTGTGCGCAGTACTCCTCTAGCCGGGAAACTGCCGATTTACTTTCCATTTTAATTGTGCGGTTAAGTGGACAGGAACTACTGTTTTTTTATTTTTCTTTATTTTTGAATTTCATACGCCTATTTTTTTCGAGCTTAAATTCGCGAACTCGTTCTTGGACTGCGCGCAGTACTCCTCTAGCCGGGAAACTGCCGATTTACTTTCCATTTTAATTGTGCGGTTTTTTCGAGCTTAAATTCGCTAGCTCGTTCTTGGACTGTGCGCAGTACTCCTCAAGCCGGGAAACTGCCGATTTACTTTCCATTTTAATTGTGCGGTTAAGTGGACAGGAACTACTGTTTTTTTATTTTTCTTTATTTTTGAATTTCATACGCCTATTTTTTTCGAGCTTAAATTCGCGAACTCGTTCTTGGACTGTGCGCAGTACTCCTCTAGCCGGGAAACTGCCGATTTACTTTCCATATTAATTGTGCGGTTAAGTGGACAGGAACTACTGTATTTTTCTTTATTTTTGAATTTCATACGCCTATTTTTTTTCGAGCTTAATTTCGCGAACTCGTTCTTGGACTGCGCACAGTACTCCTCTAGCCTGGAAACTACCGATTTGTCTTTCATGTCGCCAATTGGTCTTTCATATACTCGTAGACTGTTTCGGAAATTTGCAGTAATGTAGACGCTTATGTGAAGTCACTTGCAAAATAATCCTAAAATAAAACAGTTCTTCATTAAATATGTTTCTAAAACAAAAACGATTAATTAGCAGGGTACACATATTAGAATATACACTTTTAGTCATGCTCTTGCTAGCTCGGCCGGTTTATGTCGTGGATTCTTTCCAATGTCCCTCTAATACATACTCTTACCCACCCCAGCATCATATTTAAGTGCATCTTTGGGGGCACATAATATCATTAACTATTAACAGGGTCAAAAAACAAAATGATATTTCGACGAAGTATAGGGAATCTCGACTAAGCCTGATCGAATTTCGGCAACTTTGGTGGTAATAAGCCCATCCTACCTGCGCTAAACATTATTTTTCACATCAAGTGGATAGAGAAGACAGGTTCAAAAGCGTGGAGAGGATAAAAACAATATATAAGGTTGTCAAAAAAGTCTTGCGGTATTTCCGCAAGCTTGTCTTTGCAAGCGCGTAGTTCTAGTTGTATTCGTCGCATCGGTTCACGCTAGAGCTTTTTGGAAAGCTCTTTTCACGCGCTAACACGTGTTTGATTTGTTGTTTGTTTTTAGTCGTTCATGAGTTATAGCGTCGCAAACATGGAGCAAAATAAAGAGAAAATACGGCATATTTTACAGTACTACTACGATAAAGGCAAAAATGCATCTCATACTGCCAATAAAATTTGTGCAGTTTATGGACCCGATACAGTTTCCATTTCCACCGTTTCACCGTTTTCGTTCTGGTGCAGAGGTGATCGAAGATGCGCCACGGTCCGGAAGGCCTGTCGTCGAAAATTGCGATAAAATCGCTGAATTGATCGAAAGAGACCGGCATAGTAGCAGCCGTAGCATCGGCCAAGAGCTGGGCATGAGTCATCAAACCGTTATAAACCATTTGAAGAAGCTTGGATTCAAAAAGAAGCTCGATGTATGGGTGCCACACGACTTGACGCAAAAAAACATTTTTGCCCGTATGGATGCATGCGAATCGCTTCTGAATCGCAACAAAATCGACCCGTTTTTGAAGCGGATGGTGACTGGCGATGAAAAGTGGGTCACTTACGACAACGTGAAGCGCAAACGGTCGTGGTCGAAAAGCGGTGAAGCTGCCCAGACGGTGGCCAAGCCTGGATTGACGGCCAGGAAGGTTCTTCTGTGTGTTTGGTGGGATTGGCAGGGAATCATCCACTATGAGCTGCTCCCCTATGGCCAAACGCTCAATTCGGAACTGTACTGCCAACAACTGAACCGCTTGAATGCAGCACTCATGCAGAAGAGGCCATCTTTGATCAACAGAGGCCGAATTGCCTTCCATCAGGACAACGCCAGGCCACACACATCTTTGGTGACGCGCCAGAAGCCCCGGATCTCGCACCAAGTGATTACCACCTATTTCTGTCCATGGCGAACGAGCTTGGTAGTCGGAAAATGGCCACAAGAGAGTCCTGTGAAAATTGGCTCTCCGAGTTTTTTGCCAATAGGGAAGCGAGCTTCTATAAGAGGGGCATTATGAAGTTGGCATCTCGTTGGGAACTCGTCATCGAACAAAACGGCGCATATTTGACTTAAATCGCATTATTATAACCAATTTTATGAACAATTGAAAATTCAATAAAAATACCGCAAGACTTTTTTGACAACCTTATATTATTTGAATTTAAATACTGAGAACATTCAGTGGACAACAAATGGTACAAGGTACGATAATTTGCACATCCTACACATGCTCAGTGCAAGAGGTTGATACGACCGCGTAACTTTTGTTGGAACAGCAAATTGTAGCAGACTGAGAGGGTAGCACGAATCAATATTGCCATAGATCAGCTTATGTACGAATATGACGATATTACAAGTCCTCCGATTCTTCAACGTTGTATACGATGTGTACGATGGTAGAAGAAGAAATCGTTTTTGAACAATTTCTATAAGGTCCTTGATACTTATCATACTGAGGGGACCAAACGCAAGAGCAATATTCAAGGATCGAACGAACAAGAGAGCTAAACAGAGAAGTTTGTTGATGTATGGATCATCGAATTCATTTGACCAGCGTTTAATAAAAGCCAAAACGCCCTTAGATTTATTTACTATAATGTCATACATAGTCATTAAAGTAAAGTTTATGGTCGACTAAAACACCTAGATCAGTCATAGTTTGGATGCGCTCAAGATTGTTGTGCCCCATAGAGTAAGTAAACAAGTGAGGTCTATTGCGGTAAAATGTCATGTACTTGCACTTTGAATGATTTAAGTACAGCAAATTGTTTTGGCACCAAGATTGAAGGCTGACAAAATTATTCTGCAACAGATTATTACAGATTACATCATTCGCATACATCAAAACGTGTGATGAGATAATTACCTGGGGGGGAGGTCATTTATAAACAGACCAAAAAGCAAGGGGTCAAGATGACTCCCCTGAGGGACACCAGAAAAGACATGCACTACTTTTAAATAAGACTCGCTGTGTCCGATTCGACAGAAACATTGTGATCCATTTGAGCAGTAATTCAGGGAAACCTATTACTGAAAGCTTATGTAAGAGAAGATGATGATTTACAGAATCAAACGCTGCAAAAACAACATCAGTTTGCTGCTTTTCTATAAAACCACGACGCATGATAGAGGTAAACTCAAGGAGATTGGTTAAAGTAGAGCGGCGCTTCATGAAGCCATTTTGAGTCGGAGAAATTATGAAGCTGCAAAAGTGTTGCAACTGAGTAGTGATAAGTTTCTCAACTAGCTTAGGGAGCGCACATAATTTTGCAATGCCTCGATAATTCTCAATGTTAGACTTACTCCCGTTTTTGTGGAGGGGTATAACGAAAGATTCCTTCCATATAGTGGGTAGAAACGAATTATTAAGAGACATTTGAAATGGACTCGCCAAATGCTTACATAAAACACTAGCGCAAAACTTTAAGCCACAACCAGGAATGTTGTCTGGCCCAGACGAAAAAGAAGGTTTAACGAGCTTTAAGTTTTGATAAACGTCGGATTCATGAATAACTGGCATTAAAATACCACAAGTATGGGGAAGTGCATATTGATATGATGAAGCCGAATTATAGATAGCAGATGTGTATGTTGATTGAAAGAAATCTGCAATGTCTGCATGATTAGTATCAGTGTCATTTTATAATAGAGAGATGAAGGAAAGATTGAAGATTTCCTTTTTGATTTAACAAAGGAGTAGAAAAGTTTTGGTTTTTCACGAAAATCAATTTTACATCGAGATCGGTAATTATTGTTGCACTCCGTGTTGAGAAGAGACCAATGAAGGCCATTGCGCCCTTAACAATTCGTTACCAGACTTTCATGCTGTCACCACAACGTCCATACTTAACTCAGGGCGAAAATTAATGAATAAGAACATGATATAAGTTTTAAAATTACAAAGATACGTGTATTTCATTTAATAGATTCAAGAAGAATCCAAAGTTTATAAACATTTTCAGGGTAACTTAAAAATATAGATACATTAAGGTTGATAACTCTAATTAAAGAGAACATTTTGGGGCTCCAATCAAGGTATGCAAACAAGGTAAAGCGTTTTTCAAATGTCTTGCCCAAAAATGAATATGATAAGGGCTTAAGGATAGGTTACTTAATAGATGTACAATGTTTGGTTAGGTTTATAAAGAAAACCTACAGCATAGTTTACAAAAAAAACTTACTCCTTACAGATTTCGCTGTGAATAAAGTTGACATATATCAATATAAGACTATTAGCTCAAATTCTTACCCGTTCGATATCCAAACACTTCAAATGAGCTATTTGAACAATTCGCGGGAATGACTTAATGCAACTAATCTAAATAAATTCAAGTTCAAAAGATATGCAATTAATGGACAAAAAAAATACAGTTTGAGAGTCACTGCTACACTTTACAAAGAAGCCCGATGCCAGGCATACACATCCCAAATAATTGTGGGATGATATTGCTATATTTTGGACCATTACTAAATCTGGCATGCATTTGATGGTCTTTCTCCACAAAACGATGTCATTCACTTAGGTCATGATGCTGTGGATGATGGATACTGGTATGGGGACATGCAGGTGATTATGTAATTCCCACCATTAGCCCTCTTAGTGATTATGTTGGTGGTGGCCGCCAGGGCTGAAATTTTATCCAAACGCTGATTCCAATGAATTGGCTCTAAATTATTGAGCCCAATTGAAGCCAAAGAAATCGAGTCCGGTACAAAATTGCCGGAAAAGAACATCTAGGCTGATGGAATAGTGTCCACATTGCGCTATATTGAATAAATTTGATATAAAACCGCTCTGTATAAACACAAGCAAAACCACGATGTAGCTATTTGTAGGTTTTTCCAAACGCGATAAACACAGATGTCAACCAAACCTTAGCTCGAAAAGGTAGAGAAGAGAGCTCGCATATAAATTTATTGTGGCTTTATGTAGGCTTATGGCGCGCGTGCCCCGTCTACGCGCGAGCTATTCCCTTGCGCAAAACAACACCCCCCGGGCACCCCTGCTCTAGTACTAACTTAATCAGAACTTTTTGATTGCTGCAAGGACTAACCGGACTAGAGCTTTTCCACCAACGGCGGATATAGGATACCGCATGCGTTGGCATCAGATTGCATTATCGAAAGATCATGCTGATAGTCACTCGTACTCACATGGAAGAACAGTTGGTAGTTGAACTATTTGAGTCAAATTTCAACTGGAGTGCATTGTGACATTTGTTCGTCAATGCCCTACAATCTCTACTACTATTTGACTATTTTACATGAACAGCCAGCAGAAGTACTTGCATATCGACCATTTACATTTGGCCACTACAAATTGTGAGAAAAATTATTAAACAATATTTCCAAATCTTATCTCATTATCAAAAGTTGTGCTAGCAGTACCACCCACACAAGTGTTGAGCGTTTGTTTTCAGTAGTAAAATTTATATCGTGTCCCCGCAGTAAGTAGTCAGCAACTCGAATCTCGTTCTTCAACTCAATTGGTTCAGGATTGTTTGCATAACATTTGTCCTTGACACGATGTCAGATCACAGCTTCTTGGCGGCCAATTCATATCTCTATATTTGCTGATTATTCGATTTTCGAAGATTGGGCGCAGAAGATCGATTGTGGCGTGCGCTGTGTGGCACATAGCGCCGTCTTGTTGAAACCAAATATCGTCCAAGTCTCCGCTTCAATTTCCTCGAAGAACCAATCACTTCACCATTTACCGTCACGGTGGCTAATTCTTCATTTTAAATGAAAACTGAACCAATGATGTCCATTGAATTGAATTGAAATGTCCTCAAAAAATGGGTGGATCGAATGGGCTACTGCCAAGTCAGCCGTGGTGGTCATTTGACCGAAATTGTTTTCCATAAATAAATGACATGAGCCAACCTACCAACCAACGCAATTCGGTCTATTTTTATCTCTAGTTTATGGCCTATATGGACTCGATAATGGATGATGTCAAATGTGGTACCCACTATCGCGGTTTTTCGATGCATGTTACCATCTTTTAAGGGCACATTTTATTGGTCACCATCTCAATACATATATTTAAAATCTTACAAAATTCTATCGAGTGGTTTTCCATTGATTCCATTTTCAAAGTTGGGCGGGGTACTAACCGCTTGTCCATTGGAGGCGGGAATTTAGTTTTACAATTGTGGTAATGTAAACACCTATGTACACTGCACAATGTATTGAACGCTTTATTTTTCATCTTATACATATACATATGCGCCAATCTAACCAACCCGGTGCATGCTTTTGCAGAAACATGCCAGCCGAATACAAACAGAAGTGTGTGCCACACGCAACGTTGACAATTTAGCTACTTAGATATAGCTATTTTGTAAGCTCGAAAGCCGGAATCTATTCAGTTTTGCCGGAGCCTGCAATTCTAGTTAATTATTTGACATTGTTTAGCTATTTTAAATGAATCTCTGCTATGTTTCAACATTCTTAACAGTCGATATTTGGTGGGAAAAATAGTTAAATTGGCAACACTACCCACGCGTCAAAAATTGGGCGCAAAGAAGAATCGAAACAGAAAACAGAACAATAAAAACGCGCATTTCATTTCGTTTGAAAAGTTTTGACTAAGAAGATGTGAAGCAATGACGACAAATGTAATATTTGCGAAATTTACATACAATGTAAGCACTGATAAATCAGAATGTCAAGAATGCAAACTAAATATGACCGACGGGCATGCGGCAAATTTAATGCGGCACCTTCAAAAGAAGACAAAAGCATTTTTGATCAAATCATTGTGAAAAAAAGTTCCAAGTGTAGCGAATAAACACCAATCGATGCTCAATATTGTGAGTGAAAGACTGAATAAGGTGCAATCGGACTAAAGATTTATACACTAGCAATGAAGGAAGTCCATATCCAGCAAACGAGCGCCCATCTCACTTCAATTATAATCTACGTCTTACAGTCTTATAATGTATTTATGCGTCAGGTGTTTACATATTGTATTGTAATTTTGTATATATTGGATAAAATGTGCAACGAATCAAGATTTGAACCAAAACCGAAAAACCTTGAACCTCAAATTTTCGAACCTAAACCGTTGGTAAATTTTGGTTCGAACCTGCAAACCGGAGGTTCCGAAAAGTTTTTTGGGTTTGCAGCCCTGATCAGTACTTCTTGAGTGAAGATGAACCACTAGGCTCTGTTCTATCTGTCCGATCCGCAAAGAGGCTTCCTCTTGCATTCTTTTGATGTGCTTGTGAAAGCAAGCAAACTTTTCATCTTCTTTTATGCATGCAGAGTACTGAGTTTACAATCATCCTTAAAGATCTGAGGTACACACAAACAAGAAGTGTTTTGCTACGGTGCAGCGGGAGCGTAGCTTTATGTGTGTGTGTTTGAAAGCAAGCAAACTTTTCATCTTCTTTCATGCATGCAGAGTACTGAGTTTGCAACCATCCTTAAAGATCTGAGGCAAGAACGAAGCAGTAGTTTTTTTTTGCTACGGTGCAGCGGGAGCGTCTACCTCTTACTTGTTGTTGCTAGTATAAGCTATTTTCAGGCATCCCAGCCTTAACTACCACCCGTGACATCAGTGTTTTCTAAGTGATTTATTTCTTTTTACCACCAAAATAACTCAGTTAAATTGATTTTATTTTGAGCACATTTGGTTTTTTTTTTTTGAATTAATATTTAATGGAGCCATTTGCAATGCATTTTGAGCCAATTAAATTATGCAGTCTAGTTGTGGCAACTTGAAGCGTTTCATGCATTAACAATTTAAGTCGAAACTTGACATATTTCCCCAAATTGAATTCTGTTAGTTTTCCAGTTGGCCCCATAAAACTTTTCTCACATGTCCATCAGCCCAACAAGCAAATCACTCAAAGCGCTTTGATTTTGCTGTGGAAAACCAACCAAACAAATTATCGAACATTTTGCATAGACAGCGGGAAAGTGAGAAGGATTGACTGGCAGGCGGGTGTGGAGAAAGGGCTCAAACCCAAAGTTCGGCTTAAATTTCGCCTAAAGACTGCTGCAGCAGTTATGCTAAGCAAATCGAATCAAACACTTGAAATCAAATCGCATTGCCATTAAATTTGACCAGCCAAGCATAACTTTCGGGGCCAAACAAGAAGCCAATCTGCCGTTGCGGGACGAGAGAAAAAAGCCGACGCTTCAATTCTACACATGTTTTGCATGCAAAACTCATTCACCGTTTGCCCAAAAAGCCAAACAAACATCTCGGACTTGGGCACGTTCGTGCCGGAAGTTGGAAATTTTCTCAAGCAAATTTTTGGCATTTTTACAATTTGTGTTTTTTTTCGGCCAGTGCAGCAGCAGCAGCAGCAGCAGCAGCTGCAGGTGCTCTATGGCAATTTTATTAGCCTGGTTTTTGGGGCGCACGCAAAGCAACAACAAGTACAACATCAGCGTCAACGTGCAGTCAAAAAGTTGTAATTTTAATTTAGCTTCTTCTAACTGCCTCAAAAGACACAAACAGAAACATCAGAGCGAAGTCCAAGGCGTTGAAAAGCCACAGAAATTGCACGTGCAAATAGGCGGGAGCTGGGGGTGCATTTCTGGGGCAAAATATGTACAAAACTATATACATTCATGTATATGTTAAATGCAGGCACTAAAAATTTTCTCCTTTTTGGAAAATAAGCAAAATCAACAACAAGACCAAAAATGTTCTTTCAGGAACATAAAATAAATTCACACAAATACGAGTGTAGTTCCAGAGAAACGCGTGACTTGCTTAAAAGAAGAAAAAAAAATAGGAGTGGGGTATCCAATTTAGTGCTTGGTAAGGATGAAACCTTAAGACGTGGGCTTAAAAAACGGTGAAAACAAGTGTTTGCGATTTATGCTGTTTAAATTGAATATTTAAGTTTTAATTTTTGTCAGAGATTAAAACTGAAACGAATAACAGTTAGGGTTACGTTTACTGTTATAGCCGATCGCTTTTTACGGTTGTGGGATATGCGTTACGGTAAGGATTAGGGTTATTAGCTTTCTTCTGTTTCGGGTTATGGTTAGTGTTACGGGTTGTAGTATAAAATATTACTTTGACAAATTATGCAGTAAAAGTACCAAGTTTAAATTTTTTATACACAAGTATTTTCGCCGATTAGAATGGGGTTTTTTTAACGGACGTTCGACTGGGGGACTGAAACTAGACAATTTTTGCATTTGCGGCAGATTTCTTGGGCTACGCATATTGTATTTGCAATGTCGGCCGCTTTTACCATTTGCCGTAGCAGCGGGTGGGTTGTGTGTATGTTTATGGAAGGGTTAACAGTGAGTTAATAGTGTGTCAACATTGTGTTAACAGTGGGTTAACAGCGAGTTGACAGTGGGTTAACAGTGGGTTAACAGTACGTTATTCTAAAGATTAACATAATAAGTTATACCTAAAAGATGAGAAACCACTTCATTCATGTAAAGTTTAATCCACTCTACTCTACATATAAAACAGTTTGTCCTGACTGACTGGCTAATTCACTGATTCACTGATTGGCAATCAACGCAGAGCGCAAACGGTAAAAGATAGAAGACTGAAATTTGGACAGGAGTTTCCTTTAGTGGTGCAAGTGCGTGTTAAGACGGGGTTTTAGAAAATTCCAATCGGAAAAGCCGGAAAAGCGTCGGAAAAGTTTGTATGGGAAAATTTTTCATCCGATTGACTTGAAATTTGGTTTGTAAGCATCGTACGCGAAATAATTCGACACGTGCTTTTCCAATTTTGGAAAATCCACCCTGGCGGAAAATGGCTGGAAAATTCTGCATGCAAAAAACTATTTTTCATCCGATTGACTTGACACTCGGTTTGTAAGGATAGAATACGAAAGAATTTGGAATGTGATTTTCCAATGTCGGAAAATCCGCCCCCAGGCTTGAAAATTTCAGGAAAATGCTGCATTCAAAAACAATTTTCATCCGATTGGCTTGAATTTCGGTTTGTAAGGATAGATTACGAGTTCAGTAATAAGATAATTGCAAATTTATACTTGATCAGGGAGCAAGTTGTTCTGCTGAACACGGCCATTAATTCTGAGAACATATAATGTGTGAAGTGGGGCAAAAACGTGAAAAACATGCACCGATTTTAATTATGTCTGATTTGATGGATTTGTCATCGCCCCGAATAGCATAATGACTATTAATAACTTTTATTTAAATGGTCCAAAGATCAAAGACAATATTAAGAAGATGGGATAAACATCAATTGTAGACGGGTAAATAAAAGTCAATCAGCCCAAAGAAAATCGCGAAAATTTTGCAAATTTCATAATGAGTTTAGATTATAGTGAACATTTAATATTTGGCAATTGCAGACGGTGATGAGGTTAGCTTGTCGTGAAAACAGGTAAATAGATTTACAGTGAAGAACGGTTTAAAAAAACGCGAAATTTGCTCAGTTTTCTAATGAGTTTAGATCATGGGTCCCCAAGCAGAGAGCGCGAAAATGTAACTGTGTCTCTCTCTAACACATGACTTCGGCATGCATTCGGTTTGAATTGGCGAGTATGTTCGTGCCCCAGGGGCTATCGCTGGGGAACTCTGGTTTAGATTATCATAAAGATTTGATAGATGGCAATTGTAAAGTAAACTTCACTTCTTAGCTTTGTATTTTAAACACAAATGGTGGTAATTTTGTTATAAAATAGACCGAACACTGATTAATTATAGTAAAACGGTGGCATATATGAACTGTTAGAGCGGATTCAGTGAAGATGCGCCAAAATGGTGTGGAACCAATAAAGACCCATTTCTTCTTCTATATGAAGCATTATTCTTCTTTGGCCTGATATTAGTACACTGCTCGCCACTTGAATAGGATACTTCTAAAGTCGATTTTCTATAGTTAATTGCTGCTAAACCAAGCCATCTAGGAAAATAATTTTTGTAAAATAGGCGAAAATTACAAAATTATTCAAAAGTTGTAAGTATACAAAAAACATTGTTAACCAATGAGTAACAAATTTTGGAGTCTTCATTTTGCACCACTTGAATAGGACATTTTATCTAAAAATCATTTAAGAATATTTCAATCCTTTTCAAATAACAATATTACTTAAATAAGAAATTACTAACATGTTTTTAAACCAAAAAAAGTTTTTAATAGTGTGTTGAGCCTCCTTTTTCTCCAAAACCTCACACATTCGGTCTGGAAGGGATGCATACAATTTTCCCAAATAATTCAACGATATCGAGTCCCATGCTAATTTGATAGCTGCAATTAGTTCGGGAACGCTCGAATATTGCTGACCTGATCCATATACTTCACGTGTTAGCCATCCCCACACATTCTCAATGATATTCAAGTCCGGTGAATAGGGTGGCCAGTTTAATAACTCCACGTTTTGGCTCGCTATATACGATTTAACAATCCGGGCCGTATGTATAGGGGCATTATCATGTTGATAAATCCATTTTAGATTTGCAAAAAGAGTTTGGAAGTGTGGAAAGGCCTCTTTCAATTGGTTAGAATAAATTTAAGCTCACAGGTGCCATAATAGGAAATGGCCCCCCATACCATAATACCTCCAGCACTGCTGTGCAACTTATCAAGATGGTGTGGTTCTTTTCGAAGATCATGAAAATAGTAGCTGTAGCCATCGGGGCCCTCCAAATTAAACTTTTTTTCGTCCGAAAAGACAACACGTTGCCACTCCGAAGTCCAGGTGACATGTGCGCGCGCGAAATCAAGGCGTTGTAACTTCCGAGCCGGGTTAAGAGGTGGCTTCTTCTTGATTTTTAGTCTGCTTCAGGTGTGTAGCATTATTAATAACACGACGCATGGTTGTCAAACTGGCTTTAACGTTGCATTTTTCCCTTATCTTGGCCAAAGAGTCGTGCGAATTGGAAGCTTCTCTTAATATAAGTCGCTTGTCCGCGATGGTAAGCACACTGTGGGTGCGGCCCTTCATGTCTTTACCATAATTAGCCTCATTATTTAAAAAATGTTATGGCATGACGGCTCCTGTCGAATTTTTTTTTGCTATTTTGGCAATAGAAAGGCCAGAATCCTTGTAAGTTTGGATTTTTCCTTTCTCCGACTCAGATAATGAAGTGCCACGCCCCATTTTAATTTTTTTTTAATTTTATATACACTTCAATTAAAGCAAAAAGTTTAAGTAAACCAAAATTAGTGTGCACGTGTCAACGATACCGACCAAATAAAATGCATGTTCTATTCAAGTGGCGCAAAAATTCCATTAAATTTTTGCGAATGCTCACATAAAGTGCAAACAACTTTATAACGGTTCTATTCCAAAACTTGGAATATCACAGAAAGAGCGAAGAATGCTTGCACAAAGATAATATGCAAAAAATACCGTTATTCTGCCATTTTGTTTTCGAGCTACGAGCAGTTTTAAAGAGAGCATACAGGGTGTCCTATTCAAGTGGCGAGCAGTGTATTTGAACGGCTTAATGGTCTTGGCCGTGGCTATAAGCGCTAGCCAATCCTTTCTGTTTTGTTCGAGGAGGCTTCAGTTATTCACACCATGCTTGGCAATGTCTTGCCATATCGTGTTGCTTTTGGTGCCGATTTTTCACTTTTTTTTTTAGTTCGACTCATTTTAAGACTTGTTTTGCTCTGTTCGAACCAAAACAATTTCTGACTTGTTTTACTTGATCCTTTTTTTTTTTTTTTTAATATTTTTAGGGCTTTAATAGCCATGACCGTCTATCAGCCTGTCTGTCCCTCCGTATAAACGAACAGATCTTAGAGATGTTAAGACATAGAGGTTAGACATGTATGGGACATAAACTTATTATACTTGCAGGCAGATGAAGTTTATTTGCAATTTTTGCCTCGCTACCTGCCAACCTAGCAATTTGCAAAAAACGTCATATCTCCCACAGTTTTGTAGATAGATGGTTCGTACCTACTAGAGATATTTAGAAATCAAGATTATTTATCGATTTGCCAAAAGAATGATATAGATCGGATGAACGATACTCAAGCTATGACCCAAAGAATGTTCGCTGCCGCAAAGTATATTACAGTCGGTCTTGAACGACTTTCTTACTTGTTTCTGTTGCTGTCTTTATCGTCACAAAACGAAATGTTCAGACTTCACCAACATAAAGGAATCAAGATAGATATCAACATGTACTATATTATATACAGTGTTTGGAAGTAACTAGGTGCATACCTAGATACATATTTTGTGTACCTTTTACCTTACCTCGGTATTTTCAAATTCAAGAACCTTTTACCTTACCTAAGTCTTAATATTCATTTACCTTGTCAATAGGTAAGGGACTAGGTACTTTTCGTACGAGATTTTTTTAGCGCCGATTATATTATAGCCAAGATGTTGCCGCTCTGCCATGTTGAAGAAAAAAGTTTCAGGGACCTGTTTGTGGCTATCACTGGACGTCCAGTAAACATTTCCTGTTCAAAAAACTTTACGATTCTAGCTAGATAAGAGGAAGGAGGACTATTAGCCTTGCTCCCATTTTCACTTTCCCAAAAATTTTGCGATTTTTAGACCAATTTTGTACTGAAACCCGGTTTTAAATCGAGAAATTTTTAGAAAAGTGAAAATAGAATAGTATAAGAAAAATATAGCTGGTATTTTTCAAAATACTCATTTCATTTGTACGACTGCCGATATCTGGAGTTGCAATAACAAAAGCCACTTTGTTGTAACTGGCCACTAATAATAATAATAATAATAATAAATTTATTTAAAACTAATTATACACATGCTTTATACAAAAAATTTCAAAAGAAAATATAACATATCTAATTGCTAGAGGTTTTAAATAGTACTCGACTATGACTATATGTCGTCAGTCGGAGGATTCGCTTCTATTACTTTGTTGAGTTTTGTTTTATTTTATTTGAGGGTTCCCTAGATACCATACAAAAAGTCTTACTACACCCTGCTTTCCCGCTCGTCGCGAGATACAGGATCGTTGGGACCTAGTGTCGGATTAGGGGCCCACCAAATTTCTTTAGTTTATATTATTTGTGTTGTTGTGTTTTAAAAATATTCCGCCAAAATCCGTTTCCTATACTGGGTGGCCTGTTGCAGAAACTCTACTAAGCCCTTCCTTCGCTCGCATCATTTAAAATGTCTTTAATCTGAGTTGGGCTTAAGACAGGTTGGCTAAAACATAAAATTCTGTGCTCTCGTAGTATTGGACTCTACTAAGCCCTTCCTTCGCTCGCATCATTTAAAATGTCTTTAATCTGAGTTGGGCTTAAGACAGGTTGGCTAAAACATAAAATTCTGTGCTCTCGTAGTATTGGACATCTACCCAGAAAATGATTTATGTCCTCTACCTCATTTGTGTTGCACAATTCTCATTTATTAGTTGGTCCTGCAATGAATCTGTTTCGATTTAAGAGTATCATGTCACTTCTTGCCTTAATAATCCATGACACTGCCCGGGTATCTACTTGTGCATATTTTTTGCCGACGGTATGTTCAAGTTCTCGGTAAATTCTCCATTCACTTCTTAATTTTTGCTGCACGAGTTCTGTAAGTCTGTGTCTCTTAAGCTCCGCTAGTAGTGCAATGCGATTGACATTCCATAAGGTCTCGTTGCCCCAGTTCCACTCTATGTTATGCAATGAGCTCAGTGTGAATGGCTCTTTTGCCCAGAATACATTTTTATCCAATACCAACTGCGACAGGATTCGTGGCAACCTATGGCTATCATATATAAACAGAGTTTTGTAGATATACTGAAGGTGCTGGTCCAGCATGTTGAATCTGCTACCGTATCTATCCGTATCTAGAGGAAGTGAATAGTGTGGCGTTGTTTGTGGCAGGTTATAGATACGCTTAATAACAAAAGGCTTCCAGCTTATCCACTTCCTCATGTTGGCCATAGCCCCAGACTTGCGCTCCGTAAGCTTGTATTGCCCTACATACGGCTTCATAAATTTTCCACTTCATTTCAGCGGAGACATTGTTTTTGGCGAGAAGGCTCTTCCAGGTTATGTTGATGCTTTGCTTTGCAGCCGCAGTTCTAGCTTTAACATGCTTCTTGAAATTTAAAGTGGGCGTCAACATAACACCTAGATATTTGTACTCAGGTACAATCTTTATGGGTTCACACTGAAATGTCCACTTTTCATTCTTTGCAAGGCGCCCTCCTTTCCTGAATACCATTATTTCCGATTTGGCCGTATTCACTTCCATATTCCAAGTCTGACAATAAATTTCCAGGCGATCGATCATTTCCTGCAGTACAATGACTTCATCAGCCATTATAACTATGTCATCCGCATATAATAAAAGGCGTATATTTTCACTTCCCACTGTTAGGCCGCCACCTATGCTATCATGGAGATAGTCTAGGAAGAGCGCAAACACGAGAGGTGACAGTAGACAGCCCTGCCTCACTCCGATGTTGGTTTCGAAATAACCAGATAGCTCCGTGCCTGTCCAGACTGCCACATTCGTGTTTGCATAAATATTCTCCAGCACATTTAGGAATTTGGTCGAGACTCCCATCGAATATAATTTGTACATCAAAAGCTTCCTTGGGATTTTATCAAACGCAGCACGAAAGTCGACAAAGAAGGCGTATACTTTCTTTCTCTTCTCTTGTTTCAGATACACTATGGATATTAAGTTGTATATGTTGTCCACAGTCGAATACCCTTCTCGAAATCTGGCTTGATACTCTTTTAATTTGTCGTGACACTTAACCCAATTTGTTAGTCGACTGTTCAGAATGCCCATAAAAACTTTCGCTATGCAATTTATAAAGGAAATCCCTCGGTAATTTTGTGGCAGGTCTGGTTCACCATTTTTGAAAATTGGGAATACGACACTCGATGTGCAAGTTTCTTCAATTCTTCCTGTGTCCAGCATGTCATTATAGACTACAGCCAGTGAGTCTATGAAGGAAACTGGCCACTATATAGATAGCAATCTACATCGTCATTCTCTCGTGGTCGCATTAGACATGAGCGATTTTCCCACACACATGAAATACTTGCTACTTGCTACTTGCTATTAGCTGAAGTTCATAGCAAATACGGACTTGGAAATACCAATATATGTGGAACAGTTACAGATAATTCATCCAACTTCTGTAAAGCATTAATAGTGTACAGTTTTTAGAAGAGTCTGCTTTAAAAGTAATAGACCCGCATAGTTCAGCTGTTGCTGAATAGTTTTGCCAAGGCAATTTAAATGCTCATCACACACTTTTAACTTAGTTGTCACGAAAGATGCTGGCTCTAGAATTCTGCCTTAGACTTGGGCTTTGTCTACTATGATACTTCCAAAACTTAAATTGACGTGAATTCAATATCACCATATGTGAAGGCTTGTTGAAGAAATTACGTAAAATTTGGAAACTGTTGTCAGAGTGAGAGTTCAAATCTAAAGGATTCTGAAGTCTTTTAAGATACCAGTAATGGAAGATTGGCTGAAACTGAGAATTGTGTTGAAAATTCCAATATTGAAATGGAAGCCTTAACTTATCTTGCCGATTATAGCAAATCTTTTAAATCTTTACTTAAGTATACAAATATTTGAAATGTTCTATTGAAAGAATTTTTAGCTGTGGAGGCCAAAAATACACAAAATCGAAACAGACAAGGTGACGAAATTTTCGAAGCTGATGTTACGTTAAAAACACACAATACACAATATCCCATTTTTAAACCATTCTTATAAATTTAAAAGTACCTTTTGTACTACCTAGGTACTGGAAATTCCACCTTACCTAGGTATCATTTTTGACAATTACCTCGTACCTTACCTAGGTAAGAAAATTGAGTACCTTTCCAATCACTGACTGTACGGACATACCAAAGCTATCCAAAAATGTTGTAATTAATCTCTATTAATTACACTAGGCAACAAGGTCCAGTATGTTGAAGGGTTTGGTGGTGATTCTAGAAGATTTTCGTGTGCTAAAAACTGGGGGGTGGTGTTAACTGGCCGTTTTTTGTCCATAACTTGAGTATCGTTCATCCGATCTTTATCATTCCTTCAGCAAATCGATAAATAATTTGTTTACAAGGTATCCCTAGAGGGAACAAACGATCTATCTCCAAAACTGTAGGAGATATGAAGTTTTTTCCAAATTGCGGGGGCGGGAGGGGGGCGTGGCAAAAAATTGAAAATAAACTTGATCTGCCTGCAAGTATCAGAATGTATGCCCCATACATGTCGAACCTCTATCTCTTACCATCTCTGAGATCTCTTCGTTCATACGGACAGACAGACGGACAGACGGACATGGCTATATCGACTCGGCTGTTGATGCTGATCAAGAATATATATACTTTATAGGGTCGGAAACGATTCCTTCTCCCTGTTACATACTTTTGCACAAACTTAATATACTCTATGTACCTTCGGTACAGAGTATAAAATAGTAGAAATATTTGGAATAGTTTATTTCAAAGTTAAGGAGTAGTACTGTCCGATAATATCAAATGGTCAAAATAGGCATTTTTTTGCTCGTGTTCTCTCGAATCACCACCAACACTTCAATATACCGGAAAAAGTCTAATTTCGTTGCCATGTGAAATTATACTTTAAGTAGTCATGGATGATTCCTCATTTTGCGCTGCATACGTCATCTTTAATTTAACAAATAAAATATAGAAAACAATGCTTATCAACTATACAAAATGATTCATGTGACCGAAACGAGGTTTCATTTATACATTTGGCGTTGCATATAGTTTAGTTTAAATTTCGCACACCATGGCTTCACTTCCTCAATTTGTGTACTTTGGTCTACTGCTGCTGCTGTTCACATGGCAGATCAGTGGCTTAGCCTCAAACCATCAAACTTCTGCTCGGGATCAAATCTTTCAAGTTTGCCTCAAGGACTGTAAAGCTGGACTTCATGTATGTCGGGTTAGGTGTTCGGAGAAGGCACAGAAGGAGACAACTACTACTAAACTGTCTTCCTATCAGGAGGAGGCAACATATAAAAGCGCATGGAATGGAAATTTTCGGTGGCCTCCTATTTATAAGTCAAGAACTTCACGATCATGAAAATCTGTTTAATTAAGTGTAAATTGCACATAGGCCAAAAGTCGGGAACATTGAACTTAAGATGAACACAATCGTTGCCAAAATCAGTGAAAGAACGGGTTTTCTCATTTGTAGTACAATGTTCTCAGTTCAAAAACAAATATTCACCAATCGACTTAAAATCTATTCATTTCAGGAACATTTAAAACATTTGAGTTAACGGCTACTTATTTCCCTCTGTTTGTCATTAAGCTAAATTTTTCAAAAATTATGTCAAATGTTAGGCAGCTTAAAATAAAGTTTCCATTAAAAATAAATCATGTTTAATTATTTTTTTACCAGAAGGAAGCATCACATAAAGAATATGTATTCTGGATGTTTGAGTTATGGTAAAGGTTAGAGTATCAAGTAAAACTTGAGCTTAACATGTTCCCTAAAGTAAGTTTCTCTACAGTTTAAAACAATTTGTGTAAAATTTGTATTAAACTTACACTGTTTTTGATATGGCGAATTTGGCGGAGCAAGCCAAAAAAGTTGCCAACCATTTCAGAATATAAAGCATTTTGCACAAGAGTTCTGCAAGTGGGAACTTTATGGTCAACTGACTAAAATAAATTGAGTATCAGTGCAACAAAATTTGGAGAAACTCGTAAGAGATTCGCTGCAATGTTTAATCATTTTAAAATGGATCTTCGTCGGTCTATGCTCTCCAGTCAAACCTACAATATGGTGTAATCAATCTCCGATTTTGCACACAAGTCAAGTATTGTTCCTGTAATGAACTAAGGCTGCCTTCACACTGTTCGACAATTTCCCCATGAAATTCTATGAATTTGACAGGCTATTTAAATTAAAAACAAAACAAAAAGCTGGACTACCATACTATCATGTCTCATGTGTCGAACAGTGTGAAGGCAGCCTAACTTTCATAAGAAAATCGATCATCTGCATACAAATATAGTTAGCCATGGGAATTCAACTTAATTTTGATTTGTCTTTAAGCAGACATTTTTGAACAACTATAAAAACTTGGGAAAAAAGTAAAACAGTAAAATTTTTAGTAATACAATCCAAAAATAAGTATCTTTTGGGGAAATAGAAAACTTTGTGTTTGGATTTTCTGTAAAGTTGTTCAATTCCCTTAACAAAAAAGCAAATTGGCTTGGACTTAATTTGACCACAGTACCTAGAAATGTAAACAAACCTTATTTAACATATGTTTATACGAACATCTCTTGAAATAGAGAATCTGTTGAAGTTTTGATATCTTCTCTGGTCGAAAAGTTGCTTCTTATTTGTAAACCTGTGTGATAACTAGACATCGGATTTTATGTACTTTTTTAAATGAAGGTTGATTGAGGTGAAAATTTGGATTTATACTAATTAAATAACCCACTTTCCATTGGAAACTGCATATTCAATATATGCAAATTTTGCATATTTTACATATGTAAAATATGTAAACAAATATGCAAAATATGCACTAAATATGTAAAATATGTAATAAATATGTAAAATATGTAAATGTATAAAAAATGTATAAAAATTGAGAAATTTGCAAAAATTCTTATTCTTGAGCTTAGATTATTGTTAAAAATATAAAGATGGCATATATAGGGTTAAATGGGAGTTGTAGACCGAGCAAATGAAAGGTGTGCCTTGGAAGTTCTAAAATATGGGGAAATTTCTAAATTGTTCATTAATTTCAGATTTTTATGAAGATTTTATGGACGGCTAAAGTACACGGATAAATAAAGAAGATGTGGAATAAATGGTCAAAAAATCGCGACATATCAAAAATTCACATTTGAATTTAGATTATCATAAAGAAGGGTAAACCGGCTGGTAAATAGGATGAGTATATCAAATGGTCAAGGAAATCGCGAAATTTTCAAAATTTTCTAACGACCTAAGATAACTATGAAGGTTGGATAGATGGCAATTGAAGACGCGTATATTAGAGGCTTAGACCAAAAACCGCGAAATTTGTCAAATTTTCATTTGACTATTTACGAAAGCGCAGCAAATTTTATAGGCGTTCGGAGACTCCAGAATTATATATTAATCCCTTCCTGTCATGTGAATGCAAAGAATATACCTCTCCCGCACAACAACATTGTAAACTTGGAACGAAAATTTTATTTTTCAAAAATGTTTTTATTATAATTGTTGTAGCAGTATACAATTAAGCATTTTTCTAAATTTTCCATTGTAAATTTTTGGCGTTTCTCAGAAAAAATTAGCTTGTAGGCCGAAAACCTGCGTTCCACATCGCAAGATGTAAGCAGTGCATATTTAAATTTAAATATGTCAGACATATTAATTTTCCCCGCGTCAGTTATTTCCGAATCAGAATTGGAAAATATTTGATTAAGGTTATCAAATGAACCATAGTCCGGACTCCGATCCAATACGTCCTTTAGTTTTTTTTGCAGAAGAATTCTCCTTTCACACCATTTAGAATGTCCTTTACTTCAGATAAAAGCTTGAAAGTTTTTGCAAGTAAGACAGACTACGTTGTCTTCCTGTATTTCAAAACAGTTTGATTCCAATTCATTTAGCCATTTTTGAATCAAACGTGTTTTTTTATCGCTTATTTTCGGCATTTAAATTAATTAAAAGTTGAATTGATGAAGTTGATTTACGAAGTGAAACGGATTTGCAACAAAATCAGAAAATGGTGAGCACAGAATCACAAAAAGAACACATTAACCCTGGCCTACTAGGATAATAATGTATCTGAAATATGTCATTTCATAAAAAAATATGTTTTTTACATATTTTACATATTCTGCATATTTTGCATATTTTTTTATGCAAATATGCAATTTATGCAAAATGGTTTTTAGCGGAATTATATCGTTTTTTAATAAAAATAAGATGTGTGCAATCAGAACTTAAATCGCACATGCGGTTCAAAATATGTAAAATCCGATGTCTAGTGATAACTTAGTCACAATTGGATCATAGTCGAACTGGATCTGAAACCGGTTTGCAACCACGCAAACCTTGAAAATGATACATGGGTTCAGGTATTATGGCCGTTTATGTAAAGCAATCTTATAAAAACTACCAATAAACATATACTTGTCTATCAAAAAAACATAAGATATGGTCTTCCCATTTCTACCAATTTTTGCAAATCTGTTTGAAATCATTTAATATATATATATTGATGGAGATTGGAATTGCTAATATTGAAAACAAAAATGTTTTTCTCACTAAGACCAACTTTTCGATCGATCGCTCTATGGCAGCCATACGATATAGTAATCCGATTTTAATAAAATTTGGCAAATCTGTTTGAAAACATATAAAAATTATAATCACCCAGTTTAAGACCGACTAAATTGAAAACAAAAAAGTTTTTCTCACTAAGACCCATTTTCCGACCGATCGGTCCTATGGCAGCCATAAGATATAGTCGTCCGATTTGGACCATATGTTGAAAATCTGTTTGAAAACATATACAAATAATAATCACCTAGTTTAAGACAAATTAAATTGAAAAGAAAAAAAATTTTCCCACTAAGACCCATTTTCCGACTGATCGGTCTTATGGCAGCCATAAGATATAGTCATCCGATTTTGACCAAAGCTTGCAAATCTGTTTGAAAGAATTTATTATTAATATTGATGGAGTTTGGGGACGCTTACATTGAAAACAAAAAAGTTTTTCTCACTAAAGGCCATTTTCCGACCGATCGGTATTATGGCAGCCATAAAATATAGTCGTCGGATGTTGACCATATTTTTCAAATCTGTTTAAAATCATTTAATAGTAATATAAGTGTAGTTTGGGGATGCTAAATTTGAAAACAACAAAGTTTTCCTCACTAAGACCAAATTTTCGACCGATTGGACTATGGCAGCCATAAGATATAGTAGTCCGATTTAACCTAAATTTTGCAAATGTGCTTAAATCTCAGCTCGTCACCCTGATCAAGAATATATATAGCTTATGCAGCTTGCAAACTTCTGTGCAATATTATAATACCCTTGGCAAAGATACAAAAATTCTTCTGCGTAATAAGAAAAGGAATGTTCGAAAAAAAAAATAGCAAAGCGCTTCTTTATTTATTAATAGAAATCAAGTATTTATTATCCATGGAATTGACAATCATTGCATGAACAATTTATGAAATAAGACAAAAATATTCATAATCTGTCATCATGCTAAATAAAAATAGAAGGTGACTCATTGCGCAGCTTTGATATTCATAGTCGGCAGACTGGTTTGATGATTCATGTTTGTAGTTTGGTGTTACGAAATGATCACTTTAGATTTCCTGGTTTAGCGAGTAACTTCAATAAGTAACTGTTGAAAATGTAAGCAACAGCTGTGTGTGTGTGTGTTTCTGCCTCGGGGTTTAATAATGGAAAATAATTGAAAATCTATAGGTAATCCAGTTTTGTTCATTATTGTCCAAATCGTATAGATGAAGAAAATACACATCCAAATGGTTCAGCGAAAAGTGGACGACACTTTTACAATTCCACTAAATAGTGGAATATCTCATCTCAGTTATTTGGGGTAAATATCTCGGCGCTTGTTCTCGAGCAGTTCTCGGCAAAAAACACATGCACATTTTGGTATAGCAAATGTGTGTGTGTAGCCACTGACACGAAGTTCATTTTGCTCGGCGGCATGGTTTCTGAAGCAGTGCAGCGACGAGCTTATACTGTCAGTGTGTCGACCGAACTTTTGTAAGCACAGTGAATAGCGACGCGCAAATGATACGAGATAGATATGGATACATAACGCACTCAGCTATTCTTGCATATAGCCTCTGACAGCGTAACAGTTGTGCTTTTCCACCAATATATATATATTTTTTTTTTATAAGTGTATACAAAAGTACCAAGCCTTGTAGTGCAGTGTAGTTCTGACTGTTTTGTCAAAAGGTAGGCAGGAAGTCTCAACACCGAGACTAACTGGCTAAAGGAGCAGTTGGCCCGTGCACTCAGCCGGCTCATGCATTTGCATTGCCTGATCCCTTCTAGTTTTTTTTTTTGCCGCAGTCACTTTGTCTTTTGCATTTTCAGCACCTTTGGCTGGGGAAATCGGCTTAAGCCTCAGCAGCTGGCAAAGTGTGAGTGCCCGTGGCAGCAGGTGGAATGGCTTAAAGCAACAGGTCTTGTAACTTGCTGCGATTGAACGCGAAATTTTACTTCAATATTCTCGTCAGTCACAAAACATGTAAATAAGCAGAACAAAAAAACACAACGGCTGCAACTTAAATATTAGCAAAAGTTTTGCTGTCTCCGACTCTGACGCGCTGACTCGCTGACTCCGCTGACTTGAGGGCCACTGAGGAAGGGCGAAGAATGTCAGGTTTAAGCGTAAATTTTCCACTGACACTGATTTGTTGCCTTTGTTGTGTCGTGAGGGCTGGTGGAGGAGGGTCGGCGGGTTGGCCAGGTGAAGAGCCCTGGCTGCCAACGCTTGTTGCTTGTTTTGTTGGAGTGCCCCGGCAGGACTTCACCTCCTATTCTTCGCTCATTTTGGCTTCCTTTGGCACTTTGGCTGTGTGCAACACTGTGGCTGGTTGCTGTTGCTGTTGCATTATTGTCAAGTTGCCTTTTACACATTCTACTCATTTGGGTTACACAATGCACAAGCGGCACCCGCCAGGATAATACAGGTCACCAAACGGCGATACAAACTGAAACTGAAGCTGAAGGGACAAATGAAAATGAAAACTTAAACTGGCTACATATTTTAAATTAACCAAATGGAAACAAAATAAGAATAAGTTGCTCAAGTGCGCTGCTGCTGCTATCGATCAGTCGATCTTTGTTAATCTTTTATTTGATCGATTATTATGGGGTGGTCCATTTAGAAATTGGAAATTAGAAAACGGCTCGATATTTTTCAAAGGTTGAACATTTACAAACAATTTCTGATTCGGTCAGGGTGGCTCCTTCTTCATTTTTAAAGAAAAATGGACCAATGATGCCTCGAGACCAAAATCCGCACCAAACAGTGACACGTGGTGGGTGCATTGGCTTTTCGACGACGATATGCTAATTTTTTGTGCCCCAGATGAGACAATTTGATGATTTTTCGGTCAAATTCACCATCTTCGGCCAAAGACGATTCGGATGGTCAATTGGCTTTACCTGCTGCACCAATTGAACTTTGTATGGCTTCATGGCAAGGTCTTTATGCAAAATTCGCATCAAAGAAGTGCGCGAAATGTCCAATTGTTGAGATCGCACATTTTCAGCAACCGCAGCAATGTTTTCGGAGGAGCGCACCGGACGAGTACTTACACGGGTTGGTTTATCCACCAACATTCAAGTTTCACGAATTTGCTACACGAATTGATCCACAAATTAAGTTTTCGGAACAGTTTTTTTGTTAAATATTTTTTTTATACTCTGTACCGAAGGTAAATAGAGTATATTAAGTTTGTGCAAAAGTATGTAACAGGGAGAAGGAATCGTTTCCGACCCTATAAAGTATATATATTCTTGATCAGCATCAACAGCCGATTCGATATAGCCATGTCCGTCTGTCCGTCTGTCTGTCTGTCCGTCTGTCCGTCTGTCTGTCCGTATGAACGAAGAGATCTCAGAGATGGTAAGAGATAGAGGTTCGACATGTATGGGGCATATATTTCTTATACTTGCAGGCAGATCAAGTTTATTTTCAATTTTTGCCACGCCCCCTCCCGCCCCCGCAATTTGGAAAAAACGTCATATCTCCTACAGTTTTGAAGATAGATAGATACCTTCTAGAGATACCTTGTAAACAAAATTATTTATCGATTTGCTGAAGGAACAATAAAGATCGGATGAACGATACTCAAGTTATGAGCAAAAAACGGCCAGTAAACATCTTAGTGAGAGAGAGAGAGAGAGAGAGAGAGAGAGAGTGAGAGAGAGTTAGAGATGAGCGCGTATAACTCGTGAGCAAATGCGAGCTGCGACGTTAAGGGTACAGAGTATGTTATAGTCGGGCTTGACCGACTTTCTTTCTTGTTTTTTTTTCAAATTTTGCACAGTTTGAGTCGAGGACTCACCACTTTGGAAATATGTTTTTAATATTTCTCAACTTTCTTCAAGCGAATAGCGACCCATTTCGTAAGCTGACAATTGTTAGCGAGAACTCTCGAAGTTTTCTCTATCAAAACTACTGAGAATGTGTTCCGTTTTCGGTCCGAAAAACTATTACCTGTCGCTCAAAACGTAAAGTTCTCGATACACGTTTTCTAATCCGTTCTCGACACTTTCAGGATAGCGAAAACGGAACGAAAACTGAATCGTTTCCAATACGTTATCGCTATCGAGAAAGTGTCGAGAACCGATTCGAAAACGTGTTGTAAACGTTTACTCTCGCGCTAATTGATAAGAATGTTTTGTTTCATTCCATTTAGTTTTCCATTTAAAAATTTGTACTTATTGTTAGTTTTGTTTCTTTATTTATATGAATTAATTCAGTTTTATTAAATTGTATCACATTTTTGGCACAAAAATAACTGGAAATAACAGTTACAGCCAATAACAATAGTTTGTATTCTCTTTGCAAACTCTTCTAGCAGAAGCATTTAAAAAATGGTTCAAATCTGCGGAATATTAGCATAGCTTACTTATTTAATTTAACACCTTTGATTAAAAAGAACACTGAACAAAGAAGGCTCGACTCCATTATGGTTTGCTCCATAATGTGTTGTACATCGGTCATTTGCACCTCATAGCGTGGTGTGGGCATTGCGCTGTGTCTCCTCCAGAAAGTAAACAGCTGCTTTGGCCATAGCGGCCATATTCCGAGCCACACGCACAATGACCGCACTAAGTTCATGATATAGGGCAGTATATAATTGCGAAAGACATTGGCTTTGCTGCGTGGTATATTCTTAACTATGGCTAGGTAAGCAGTAAGTGTTGCACCTTGACGCCTGATTTTTGGACCAGATTCAGCTCAAGAGAGAGAGAGAAAGAGAGATTTAGATGAAGATTTGGAAAGCCCTTAAAGTACTCACAGTATAGGGCAAAATGCGATCCAATATAGTCGCGATAGTAATATACTTGGACAACTTTTGCCACAGTTGCAGGGCGGCCATTTTGGTATTCAACTGTGTCCATTCACATATGCAGGAGGTGACCACAGTAACGATTAATAGAGACCACCAGCTGGCCGAATCCTTTTTCTCAGCTGCCTACTCTTCCTTCATCGAATTGATAAACATATATCATGGAGGCCAAGAATAGGCGCAAGCGCTCATTCTCAATGCCAGACAAATGTGTCTTTACCAGCTCGCGTTTCCCACGTCTGTAGGCCAGCAATTGAAAGTGCTTAAAGAAGAATATGCTCTCGGTCCAGACCCCCAACAAAGCGCAGCTAAAAAAATAAAAATGCTTTCCGAATGACATTTGACGTTTTTAAAGTCAAATTTTGAATAGTTCAAGCTAGATGGACCACTCTGTACAAAACTGTGTTAGGTTCTTTCAAATTTTCACAAACTAAACTTATTTAAAATAGTTTCACACTGTAATAATGAGATTTGTGGCAACGGGGTGAAAAGTTTAATATAGTATTTCACTAGCTTGAATAACTTATCGTTGCTTCGGCCAAACTGAACTGAATTGTTGCATTGAGCGCTCTGCGAATACATAAATATATGTACCTAAATATGTAGATGAGCAAATGCCTAGTCAGCTGTGTGTCGGTGAGCATCGCTCATGCGCTGTCTGATAAACAAGAGATCTCAGATTACACAACTGAGAACTGATGTTTGGTGCGCTTGAGTTAAAATGTATTTAATGTTATAACATAGGTGCAATGCGAAAAAGTGTCACATATATGCGTTTTGTATGTATTTAGGTAATTGCAAGTATTTACTTGCTACACTACTTATTGAGGATTGCTCGGAGCGCGACCAATTGCCCTCACTTATTGAAGATTGAGCCGTTTTTGTCATACACAAGGGAGAGTGAGGTTATGTAACGACCAAACCCACACTGTTGCTTGCCTCTGACAATGGAGAGTTTCTCCGCACCCATGCACTAAGGGAAATTTTACCACTTTTTCAGGCCAAAACCCATTTTCTGAAAGTCGGAAAATTAAAACAAGTTTTAGTGCAACGCATTCACAATAGATCAATCTTTAGTGTTGCGTAACATAAATCTCAATAGAGGGCGCCACAACAACGGAATCAGCTGTTAAACACAGCTGTTGCATTTGCAAAGCACATGCGTCTGCAATATTAAGTTTTGTTTGCAAACTTTAAGTGGTCAAAAGTTACTCAAATTTTTGAAATGAATTCCAACCAGTGTGGCTTGTATTATGTGTTTGTGAACGTCACATGTAGGAAAAACTCGTGTTGTCCCCTTAATAAAGCAAAAATGTAAGTACATACTTATTTTTGATAAAGTCTCATCATGCAAAAGGGATTTAAAGTGAGTCCAGCAGAGTCCATCAACAAGATGTATATTAGATGTATATTAGATGTATATTAAAAATAACACTTTTTACGATTTTTCGAGAAATTTTAATTTTTCAATTTGGCAAACGCAGAGTGGTACGAAGCAAGGGGAAAAGTCGCAAATGAGGATGCTGTTTTTAATTTTATTAAGGCTGCCATATCAGGAGTGGATTTTGAACAGCACAGCGATATTGTAGATCAAGCGACTAAAAAATTTTGCTACCGCTTGACAAAAATGTTATAGAGTTCCTATGCTAATTTAAATCAGTTCCAAACTGTAATCAATTTTCGGGAAACAAAAAAGCCAGTAGGTTGGTCAACACTGCCTTATAGGCAGTAAGGCGCGCTGCAGATCTTGCAAAATCGGAAAAAGAAAATGTAAGTTTGCTTATTCATGCAGCAAGCTTGGCTGCACGAAAATAAAAGCAAGCTGATCTTGCCAGTATTCTCAAGCTTCTTCGATATGCCCCGAAAAAGCTAAATACATGCGCAAAGCAACTATGGAACCTATCAAAAAGCCAGAAGCTGTGTCCCCTGATTAGGCAGTAGCTCTTCTTCTGGACCAAAATTGTACAAAAGAGCAATACTTTGCTATAAGAGATCTATAAAAAAACGAGAAGGCCAAGCTAACTTCGTCTGTGCCGAAGTTTTTATACCCTTGTAAAAGCTGTTTTTGAAATGACAGAGTTTAAGAACGCTTAGATAAAAATCAAAAACTTTTGTAACTACAATAAATTTTCAGTCAGATGAACATCTAATTTCGAACAAATTTCGCGAATCTTTTTGAAAACATATCAACAAACAACAAAACATATTAACAATGGCCAAGTTTAAGAACGATAAAATTGAAAACAAAAAAGGTTTTCTCACTAAGACTCATTTTCCGACCGATAAGTCCAATGGCAGCCTGAAATTATAGTCATCTGATTTCGACCAAATTTTTCAAATTAGTTTGAAAGCGTTTAATATTAATAATCATGAACCTTAAGAAGGATTTACTTGAAAACAAAAAAAAATTTTTCATAAGGACCCATTTTTCGACCGATCGGTCCTATGGCAGCTATAAGATATAGTCATCCGATTTTGACCAAAGTTTGTAAATCTATTTGAAAGCATATAATATTAATAAGGGACGAGTTTGAGGAGGCTAACATTGAAACCAAAAAAGTTTTTCTCAGTAAGACCCATTTTCCGACCTATCGGTCCTATGGCAGCCATAAGATATAGTCATCCGATTTTGACCAAAGTTTGTAAATCTGTTTGAAAGCATATAATATTAATAAGGGACGAGTTTGAGGACGCTTACATTGAAACCAAAAAAGTTTTTCTCAGTAAGACCCATTTTCCGACATATCGGTCCTATGGCAGCTATAAGATATAGTCATCCGATTTTGACCAAAGTTTGTAAATCTGTTTGAAAGCATATAATATTAATAAGGGACGAGTTTGGGAACGCTAACATTAAGAACAAAAAAGTTTTTCTCACTAAGACCCATTTTTGAACCGATGCTTCCTATGGCAGCTATAAGATATAGTCATCCGATCCGGTCCGTTCCAGCATATTAGCAGCGTGCAGTAAAAAGAAGACTCTGTGAAAAATTTTAGCTCGATAGCTTTAAAACTGAGAGACTAGTTTGCGTAGAAACAGACGGACAAAGCTCAATCGACTCAGCTCGTCGCCCTGATCAAGAATATATATAGTTTACGGGGTCGGAATGAACTTCTGGGCAAAATTATAATACCCTTTGCAAGGGTATAAAAAGCAATGCGATATATATCCATTATACAAGACGGTTGCTGACTATTTTGGGAACCGAAAATTGGAAGATTTGGCAGTACCAACGATGGTAACACTGCTCGGCGAGCATTTTCCGATTCTCATGCTTTTTCCAACATCACTGGCATCGATGAGCAGCTTATTGCAAATTTACGAAAGATTTTCATATACCTTTCATGTCAGCTGCCAATTGCTGTTCCAAAATTTTAAGCTTTTTGTTATCGTACTGCCGAGATAATCATTGATAGATACCCTTTTGCTGGCAATGACCGCAAGTGTTTATAAAATTTAAATTCACGCAAGTGATATCATTGAAAATACTGTGCTTCCTATTGGATATTTCGGAGAAAAAGGAGCTGAATCTCACAATTAATTTTACAAATCAAATCGTCTGCATCACTCCAGAAAATGCGGTGGGATTGAAAACCTAACAGACGTGTTTCAGCGAGCTAAAGATAACTCTGATCCAATAATTTCTTCAGTGAATTTAGATAGACGAATTCAGCTTACAGAGGAGAATTTGTCTTCCACTAGAGATTTTGAACCTATTAGAATGCTCATTAAATCCTTATGACACAACGGCGCTTGAGAATGAAAGCCATTTTAATGAATTGGACTTAGAACATAAATACAATATTGAATTGGAAAACGAAGAGCAGGACTTTTTCTAAGAGGTGTGTAAGGAAAATATATTTCTTACTAAGCATTATGAATTGTCTTTCATTACAGGGCTACAAGATGAATGCGCTTTATATTACTTTCTTCCTTAAAATTGTTTTCCCTTGTTAAAGGCGTGCCACGTCCACTATTTGCCAATAAATATAACCTAATACTGTCACAAAAATGGTTGTTACTTGTTAAAGTAGTACTCTAAAAATTGGAAAAATCAGTTTTTTTTTAATAAAAGGGTCGGTGCCACGCCCTCTATTTTTCTATTTCTATTAGATATTGGTTAATTTAACCCCATGCATAAATCAGAAGCGAAATATCTTGCTCAGTTCTTGAGTTATTCATATTGGCCTGAAAAAGTGGTCAAATTTCCCTTAGTGCCGTGTGCCAATAGGCATACCGAGTCTGACTTTCATGTTCGAGGCTAAGAGGAGTATGGTTAATTTTTAGTTCAAACTTTTTCTCCTTATCGAGGCCTTTAAAACTAGATTTTATTTTGTTTGAAATTGTATAATCTAAGATACAGAATACGTTAAGGGGTCGCCCTCTCAAAGTTTCCATTTTGGAAGGCCTATGATCTGCTTGCATGAGAAGAGGGCAATGGTTGTATTCCTTACTAGCTTAGTGATGTTGTTGTGCGAGAATAGTTTTCGAGCAAGGAGTGAGGCCTACTGATGATGGGATCGGTAGGTGTTTCATTCAGTTCAATACTAAGAAAGCCTTGTGTGTACAGTTTCACATCAAAGACAAAGCATGTGAAATGCACTTACAACACTGACAACAACAAAAACTACTTACTAACACAGTCCCATTCGCGCATTACAGACAACAACTACTCCTCGATGGCGAGGGCCAAAAATCGTTTGCAATTTATTTGAAATCATCATTAGGCTGGCCGTGCCAGGGTGCGCGCGGGGGTGGGTGTTAGTTTTTGGTGGGGGGGTGGCAGAAAAAGTTTGTGCAACACAATGGCTTTGTCCATGGCGCTTCGACACCACCAACAACACACATTCTTCATTAGCCGCGTGGCACATTTTTCTTGGTGGTTTTTGTGGCTGGCGCTGAAAAGTATGCTACACACACACACACACATGGACAGAGCTAAGAAACTTTCAAGGGCCCAGGCATTAGCATGTATCAGTGTATGTGTGTGTGTGGGTGAGTGTGTGTATGTGTGATAAATGAGCCATTGGCATTTTATTTTCGTTTCAGTTTCATTTCATTTTGGTCGACGAAGAAGAAATCGATGTTTGCTGATTTTTCAGCCAGCTACTGAAAATTACATTACCCTAAAGGGGTGTGTTTGTGTGTGTGTGTGTGTGTGTCGGGAAGGGGGTGGGGCAGACTAGTTCATCTAAGCTCTTGCACAGGTGGCGCTAATGTGTTTGGAGCACCTTGAATGGTCTTGATTTGTTGCCCAGCCACGGAAATTATGCCAATTTTTTGCCATTTCGTTGGGTTTCCCTCTCCCTGTGTGCGTATGTGTGTGTGAAGTTGTGGCTTATTTATTTTTATAGCTTAAACTGAAAAACTGTTTCAGCTTTAACACATTTTACCGAATCAACTTTACACTTAATTTATCATTTTTGCGCTTATTCGAAACTTACTCGAGTTGCACTTGAATTTGCAGCCTGGCCAGGCCGCTGCTGGACACACAAAATTCCAAGTTGCAAATTCACGCTGAATGCACATTTTAAATGGCCCCCCCGGAAAAGTGAACAGCAATTGGGCTCGACGAAGGGCTTCAGCAAAAAAAAAAAAAAGGAAACTCTGTTTGCCAATGCTTTGGAGGCAGGGAAAGATAGTGAAAGTAGCAATTGGAGCCAACAATGAGTACGGGGTGCTTCAAGTTTGTGCACCCATTTCCACTTAGACTAATTAACTGCGCCGTCACTTGGCTGCTGACTGCTGGAGATGTTGATGGGTTGCATCTGGATGAAGCTCTTCCACTCTTGTTGTTGTTGTTGTTGCTGTTGTGGTCATACGGTCATCCGGTCACTCTAGAGCTGGAGACAGGAGAGACAACAACAAGAACAACAACAACAACAACAGTCAAGCAACATCATTAAAACTCTTGAGCCGGGAGCTAAAAGAGGGTTGAAGAAGGAAGTGGAAGCTCGGTTAACTTTTTACCATTTGCTGTTCCCTTTTTGCTCACTTGGCAGCAGCAATTTGAGTCGGTTGGGTAGAGAAATGCACCAGAAATGGTGTCCGGTCAAAGTACATTTACAGCAGGACAGGTGCATGCTGTTGGAAGTGCTGATGGAAGGAAAGTTCTTACCATTTGTGAAACTAGTTTCTAATATGAATCTTTGGAGAAAAATGAGTTTAGATGTGTTTTAAGTTGGTCTGAAAGAATTGGAAAACTTAAACAACTGGGCTAAGTGTGTCTATCGGCAGAGGAACTAGTCTCGAGTATGAATCAATGAAAATGAACTAGCTGTTTTGGAGGACAACTTAATTTTGAAGCCTCCTCTTTAGGGTTTCTTTTTCAGTATGTGTCGCTTGGCTAAAGTGTAAACAACATAGTTTTTGTGTGCCAGCAAACACACAATTTGCGTGAAAGTTTACTACTTTTTTGCTTTCATTTGAAGAAAAATACAGCTGAAGGTGATAGAATGCTGGAAGAAGATTACGGTCATATGACAAAGTTGAATATTAACGGTGCCAAGGTCATGCTCTTTATTTCCCACCAAATATGGGGTGAAACCATCACAGGGCAACTCTACCAAACTCAATTGATGCGTTTGAGTTAAGCATTGAAACAAAACCGGCCGGAATACGAACAAAGGCACGACAAGTTAATTTTGCAACATGACAAAGCTCGGCCACATGTTGTGCAGCAGTTCAAAACATTCCTTCAAACGCTGAAATGAAAAGTTCTAACCCACCCGCCATTTATACTAGTTGAACCCGCCACGACTGCGACCTCGTCCAAGATTTCAAGAAATTGTAGAAATTGTGTTGGATTAATATGATTGGCTTCATTTTATCTTGTAGACTGTTTCAAGTTCACAGCTGGTAAAATCTGGTAAAAACAGCTGCAGTGGCCTGTACACATGTCAAATTTTATCCCATCCCCGTCCGACCAAATTTTCTAGGCGCTCGGATACTCCAGAATTATATATTAATTCTTTACTGTCAAGTGGATGCTGAAAATATACCTCTTCCGCACAACTACATACATCCCGCACCCATTTCTAGTTAATATATTTGGATTGTGAATTTCACAGCAGCATCAGCCCTGCTTGTCCATAATTGGGAACGTATAGCTTCCTGGCTGATTTGCTGAGCCTTCTGGTTATGTAGGAATTGCACGATGCACGTGAATGAACTAGGAATTTAACGATGCACTGGAATTAACTGAAAAAGCTTCTTAAACTTTGCCCTTCGGATTCATTGTACATTTAATTCATACATTTAATTGTAGGACCCTTTCTCTTATGCAAAAATTATAAGCACACACGCCAAGAGATTGAGAGAGTTTCGGCTTATGATCCTTTGGGCTGTGTAATCCCATTTTATTTTGAATTTGACAAGTTAACCACAGCATCGCAGTTTCCCACAAAAATTCCCAAATTGTGGCTTTTACAGCATTCACAAAGACGTAAGAAATGTAACGTAATGACGTAAGCTCGGCTTGTGGGCCTTTGGGCTGTGCAAAGCCAGATCGTCTAGCGATAAACCTAGATCTCTCTCGCTCACCTAAGTAGTCAG
>JBAMBO010001771.1:0-189168 GCA_037044535.1 Lordiphosa magnipectinata | reverse complement strand
TTTGGAATTCGAAAATATGGATTTGAAGTTGTGTAGGATATTAACAGTCCTCACAAAGGACAGATGAGGAAGGCAAAGGTTGCGGTTATTTGCACTCTCTCTTTTCGTGCGCTCTCTTTTCATTGTTCACAATAACAACAGTACAGTGCAAATGTTCATTATACATAGTATGAAGCTAAAAGCTGGTATACACAAAATATGAAAAGCCAGCTGTTCAATCAATAGAAATATTTCGCCATATGTATTCCACCACTTTTTTGGGAAAATTTGCTTGCTTGTACATCTGCAACTGCACAATAATACCATATAAATTATTGATATTGCTTGAGTTGTTGAAATTGCTGGAATTACTTGAATTTTACATTTACTTGAATTAATTTCTAGCAAATGAAGTTAAATTTATGTATAAAACACTTGTACACATGTTACAACTCCTCAATAAGCTTTGGATAAGCATTGAAAGCTTATCTCTATTGCTTCTGCTCAAAGCTTAGCCACTCATTGCTAGCTCGAATAAATCTCTTCTTGTTTATAAACACAAAACGAACGGTCATCGTCTCCTTGACAAGCGCAGCCGCTAATCTTTGCACTTTTCCACGAGTCTCCTTAAATCAAAGTGGTACATTTTTGTTGTACTATTTAGCTAATTTCATATGGCGCCCGAGCAGGGAACCTGGATAAACATTCTAAAAAAAAAGGGAAATTTTTTTGCGAGAGATGCAGTCCTGTTTTTACAAATGATAGTTCAATTGGAAACGTTTCTGTTCTAACTAGATTTATAAATAAGAAAATTAAATCTCTTGAAGTTCTGTGACACCGACGAATTTTTCGAGCGATTTGCAAACCAACCGAAGTTGAAATCTCTAGAGATTTCTGTGTCACCGCTGATTATAGCGTTTTGGTATAAATACAAGCCTGTCGCTTAATAAATGTATCACTTGCTCCACATCTGTGCAACAGCAAGGATCACTTACCCTAACAACCGTCTTGTCATTACAGTATAATGGTGTTGGCCGACTCAAACAGTATACTAGCAACTTCGAGTGGAGTGCTTCTTTTTTTGTGACATCTCGTTGGCCTTCCTTTTCTAGAAGCAGAGCTCGTTGAAGGGTTATAAATTAGCTCCAACATATCTGTAGGATAGACCCGGCCAGCCATAGCTACCACGAGCCGAAGACACTTGTGTTTTTACGCAAATGCGAGCCGAATTCATGATAGTGTGAATCGGTGAACATTGAATTGCAAGTAAAACGGCTGTAGTCTGGAGAGAGCTCTCTTGCTCACCAACACAAGCACACTTTTTTGTCCTCTTCATTTGGCTGGCACTGCTGTAGGATCACGACTCTCTGGATCGTCGGTAGAGAGAGAGAGAGAGAGAGAGTCATTTCTCTTTGACGGACTATCAAATACCTTCGAGTGCAGCAAAGGCTCACCACACCAAAGCATATTCGCGCAGCAAGAGTCAGTCATGCTGCTGTCAGTTGGTTCCATCTTCGATTTGTGTTTCCAATTGTTGATGAAGTCCAGGGAATCAGCATTTGAGCCGCTCTTCGTGGCCTTTAACAATCGCTGGCTCTCATAATTGTAGTAGGACTTTAAGTTGTTCCATTTTCTTGAAATATCAGCAGAAGTTATCAAAATAATGTTTCGATTATTACATATACACTTATATAACATTTTAACATTTTACTAACCTTGAGTGAGCTCGACCACAGGGGAAAATTTTATGTTTATGTCCTCCGCTAGCTTCTGCCAAAACTCCCACTTCTTTGGCTTCAGATTGTAAATTGGACTCGTGTGATTCCACATGTACTCCGCGGAGTGGACGCTCTCGATGAGGAAACTGCAAATTTCCTCGCTAAACACAGATTTTGCCATTTTCCAATTGCTTAATACCGCGAACATAAAAAGTGTGACCTTTTGTATTTACAATAGAAATGGTGAATCAGAAACATGTTTAGCTGTGCCGCTTACACGCATTTGCGTGTGTGTCATACGGGCTTAAACGTTACCTTCCTCATCGGTCGATTCAAATTCAGAAATCAGAAGAGAGAAGATTTGGAATTTTATTGTAAAATAATATAAATTGTGTGAGAGTGGAGTTTTGCTTACATAAATCCTTGAATTGTCACATTTCGCTTTTCATTCGGACACAAGCCGAACGCTTGCCAAGGCGAGCAAATAAGTTTTCAGTCGCTTAAAGTAGGTCAGAGCTGGTTTAGGTCGCTTTATTTTCGCACACCAATACACTCTCAGCTTGTAGCCTCATTCTTCTTGACAAACGCTGCTGTAGAGTTATCCCAAATTCCTTATGCACATCTTTTGACTCTGTGAGCGATTCTAGAAATGGAATTCAAAATTCACAAAATATGGAATTAAAGATTTTAGTTATTTGTATGCATTTGTTTCATTGCTTGGTAGAAAACTGACATCAAACTGATTGCCTTGATGCGCGGATACTTTAGACAGACAAGATGGGTAATTTAGCTATTATATCTGCCCAGTTCAAAACTTTAATTTCGGTTTCTATTTCGCACTGCCTCCTCCCACCGTTGTCCGAGTCGAGGCTAACAATTTGGGCCGAGGCCAATTCATTTGCCTGGTTTATTAGTTTTCATTTACTCCAATTTTGGCTTCGCCCCTCCCAGAGGGCGATATGCAAATTACCAGAGGGGTGACAGTGTGTCAAGAGGGGGTGAGTCAAACACACACACACACACACACACACACACACATCTGAGAACTTTGCGTTTTGTTCGTTTTAAAAGCGCAAGCAAGTGAAAGCTTTCAATCAATGTCGCTTGGTCGTCAGGCAGTTCCCCACCCCTCTTGAATACACGCCTCTGTTTTGTGTCGCTGTTGGCTTTTAATTTCTATTGCTACGCTTTTTCAAGTAAGCAGCAACATTTTTGCCATTTCCATTGGCCTGGACGTCGCCGGTGCCACACCTCGTTCTTTGATTTTTATTAAGTTTTCGACTCGGTTTGGTTTCGTGTGGTGGGCCACGCCTTTGTTTGGCCTCCCCCCCCCCCCAACACTGCCGGCCGCCTCTGGCTAATGGTAAATGCCATTTCAATTACGTACACAGTACTAAAATTTTATGCGGCCTGTCGCCGTTTCGTTTGGTTTCACTTTTTTGTTTCTTCTTTTTTGCGTTCTCTTCGATTTCCATTTGCGCTTTAAGTGCATTTGCACACACACAATTACAGCTGGTGGGGGAGGAGGGGGTATTTAGGAGGGTGGCCACAAGGTGTGGCCATAATCAACCAAAACAAGCATATCATGCTCATGCTCTAGAAATATTTTGGAGAGTTCAAATGTCAAAATGTAAAACTCCACCTGTTTCTCAATGGGCTAATATCTACAGGCCACTTGCCAATCTACGCGCTCGAACTCGCTGCATTACACTGCACCCATAACTATGACAGTGTTGCGCACAGTAGGCACTAACATAGCTAAAAAGTGGGCATTCAGTTTGGACTTAATGTCAAACAATATTTACTATTACTATACCCAAAAAAAAAAGTAATCATCAAAATGATACTATTTAGTCATCAATTTGGAACTATTGAGTATCAAATTATCTCTTGATATTTTGGAAAGTATTCAAATAATACTTTGAGGATATCAAATTGATACTAACTTGTATCAGACTGACGCTTTTTTGTTCTATTTTTATGGTATCAATTTGATATTTCAATTGTCAAACTTTCAGTATCATTTTGATACTATCCTTTTTTCAATTTAATATATATTTATTATCAAGTTTGTAGTATAAATTCAGATTTTTACAAACTCAAAACATTACATTTTAAAAACCTTTTTTCTATATTTTGAAGTTTTACAAAATGTATTTTATTTACATTAATGAAATGAAATCGTCTGGTATGGACACCTCACTCTCACTCTGCTTGGTCCCTGTTCAAGCGGATGTTGTTTAATCAAAAGTCACTGTAATGGTGTCCGCCTCATGCTGGCACCCATACATGTAAAGCTTTACGCCTTCGCAGAGACCCTGAAGGAAAATCGCAAAAACGACTCTTCTGCAGCTGTCTTCGTTTCAAGCCTCTCGCATTGTGCGTCATCTTGCAAGGCGCTAAAACAGTCACAGCAGCATTGTTATTCACTTATGTTGGAAAAAGACGACCACATTAAAATATATACAAATGCATGCTCAGCTCCATTAATTTATTTTCAGCATGTTGTCTGGAAAATCTGTAAGTCCGCTATGGAATTCCCAAACGGTTGGCATGAGGGGGCCGATAGGCATAAGCTAAGTTCACACAGGCAAATAATTTGAAAATTTTATAGGAAATTTTGATAAAAATTAATCAAAATTGGCCAAATTGGCGAATTTCTCAAATTATTAGTGAATGAAACCATAGTTTATGTTTTAAGACCTGCTAAATCTCCAATCATTGCTATTTAGCCAAATTTTTTATCAAAATTTCTTAAAAATTTGTCAAATTATTTGGCTGTGTGAGATTAGCTTAAGAGAGCGGTAGGTTCCTGAAAAAGCTGTACAGTCTGTGGTGTGTTCCTGTTTGAAAGGTCTGTGCACACATAACATGACCTCCAGCCGGCTAAAACTTGCTAGTTTGATTACTTGATTAAAGCGGTAAAGTTAAAAAAATACGAGAAGGCGAAGCTAACTTCGTCTGTGCCGAAGTTTTTATACCCTTGCAAATGCTGTTTTTGAAATGTCAGAGTTTAAGAACGCTTACATAAAAATCTAAAAATATTTTAACTAAAACCCATTTTCCGACAGATAAACATCTGATTTCGACCAAACTTCGCGAATCTTTTTGAAAACATATCAAATTAACAATCGCTGAGTTTAAGAAAGATGAAATTTAAAACAGAAAAGATTTTTCTTACTAAGACTCATTATCCGACCGATCGGTCCTATGGGCAACCATAAGATATAGTCACCCGATGTCGATCAACTTTTTCAAATTAGTTTGAAAGCGTTTAATATTAAGAATCACCGACTTTAAGAACGATTTACTTGAAAACAAAAAAGTTTTTTTCACTAAACCCATTTTCCGACCGATCGGTCCTATGGCAGCTATATGTTATAGTCATCCGTTTTTGACCAAAATTTGCAAATCTGTTTGAAAGCATATAATATTGATTATGGCCGAGTTTTATGACGCTAGCATTGAAAACAAAAAAGTTTTTCTTACTAAGACCCATTTTCCGACCGATGGTTCCTATGACAGCTATAAGATATGGTCATCCGATCTTGACCAAAATTTGCAAATCTGTTTGAAAGCATATAATATTAACAATAGCCGAGTTTAAGGCCGCTAACATTGAAAACAAAAAAGTTTTTCTCACTAAGACCCGTTTTTTGACCGATGGTTCCTATGGCAGCTATAAGATACAGTCATCCGATCCGGTCCGTTCCAGCATATTAGCAGCGTGCAGTAAAAAGAAGACTCTGTGCAAAATTTTAGCTCGATAGCTTTAAAACTGAGAGACTAGTTTGCGTAGAAACAAACGGACAGACAGACAGACAGACGGACGGACAAAGCTCTATCGACTCAGCTCATCGCCCTGATCAAGAATATATATAGTTTATGGGGTCGGAAATTAATATTTCTATGCGTTGCAAACTTCTGGGCAAAATTATAATACCCTTTGCAAGGGTATAAAAACAGTGTGGGTCGTGGGACACCTGGGGAAATCTAATTTACTGTAGAATTAAGTGGATTGTGTGTTTGTGTCTCACTCAATACACAGTTCTCTATACTCAATACCCAGTTCTCAGTTTTCGATACTCAGTACTCCATACTCTGTTCTTGATACTCAGTAATCGGTACTTGATACTCAGTAATCGACACTCAGTACTCGATTCTCAGTGCGTGATACTCAGTAATGGGTACTTGATACTTAGTAAACGATACTCAGTACAAATGGACACAAAAGCGACTGACTTTGCAAAGACAAAGGCGTACCCAAAAGAATCTGTCAAAAAGACAAAATTTGTCTTGTTTTGGTCTCCCAGTCGAAGGTCCGTAACAGAGCTTCGCTCTGAAAATTGCTGCAAGTTGCATGAATTGCAATGATGTGTTCGCAGTCACCGATCGCATTGCAAAAAGCTCGAGTGAAATAGTTTTTAGTTAGGAACGCAAAGTGCAACATTATTTTAGTTACAGTGGGACAGTTACAGTCTGCTTTTTTTCTAAATACTTTCAACTATTTTGGGATGACTACAGAATCATTAAACCTTACTTTCCTGTTTACGCTGCTTGCTGGGTTCGGTAATTTGGTTTTGTATAAATAATCTGGTTGTTTCTTGTGTTGAAACAAGAAGTGTTTGCCTAAAACTAGCAAAAGCTTTGAAATGTGGTATGATGTGTAAGCGTATTAAATTTGGTTTGGTTTGGTTTATTTAATATCCCAATGACACAAGACATCATGATTATAAGTGGAGTCATTGGACACAAAAGTTGTTTACAAAGTAACAATCAAACTGTTAATCTATCTTACAATATAATAAAACTTAAGACTAAAAATGATTATTTTATATTTGATATTTTTATAATTTTGAACTAGAACTAGAATGTGCCTTTAGATAATTAGATAATTTAATTTTAAAATGCGTTGCGCTCCTTATGCTCTTAATACATCATTCCAATAGCGAACTGCCTGAATAAAGTTTCAGTTTTGTTGACAACGCTCGATTATAACAAACTCTGTACCCTTACTCACCTCGCATTTGCTCACGAGTCCAGAGAGGCAATCTTAGTGAGAGAGAGAGAGAGCGCACAACGCGCACTAAGATGGCCTCTCTTGAACGGAATGTTACGGTTATGGGTGGGGGTGGGGGGTGTTAACTGACCGTTTTTTTTGCTCATAACTTGAGTATCGTTCATCCGATCTTTATCATTTCTTCAGCAAATCGATTAATAATTTTGTTTTCAAGGTATCTCTAGAAGGTACGAACCATCTTTCTACAAAACTGTGGGAGCTATGACGTTTTTTCCAAATTGCGGGGGCGGGAGGGGGCGTGGCAAAAATTGAAAATAAACTTAATCTGCCTGCAAGTACTAGAAATATATGTCCCATACATGTCAAACCTCCATCTCTTACCATCTCTGAGATCTGTGCGTTCATACAGACGGACAGACGGACATGGCTATATCGACTCGGCTGTTGATGCTGATCAGAAATATATATACTTTATAGGGTCGGAAATGATTCCTTCTCCCTGTTACATACTTTTGCACAAACTTAATATACTCTGTGTACCTTTGGTACAGAGTATAAAAACAACAACGGTCCAAGGACCGAGCCTTGGGGAACAACTCGTGAAAGCGGTAAGAACCCAGAAGCGCGTGTTTCGGTAACTAATGCCTGAGACATGTTGCGGTTGACGATTACTTAATATTCTATGATTCGTAGTATCAAACGCTTTGCTGTACTCTAATAGTGTAATGTAAGCAAGTAACATTGCTTTCTTTAACTACCTGACTATGTCTTCCACTATTTTCATAATTGCTGTTGTGCATCTTTTACCTTTCGTAAAGCCCAATTTTTTGTCACTGAGCATTGAATATTCGTTTAGAAATTTTTGCATCTGGGAAAACATTAAATTGTCAAAAACTTTGGCAAGGAATGGCTAAATTTATTTATTTAAATATTAGCTATAATACATTAGCAGTAAATAATATTATAACTAATAGTGGAATGGAGTAACGAGTAACAAGACCTTAGACCCTATCGTACAAAGTTATTTAGATAGTATTAAATATGTTGCAACTATTTTGAGAAACATTGGGATAGTATCGATGTTGGTTTTATTAACAATAGCAAATACAGAAGATGGGGATTGGTTTGGAAAAAGAGAGACCCGAATGTTGTCAAACTCGGGGCAGGTTTCTAGTATGTGAGTTGTGGTTAAAGGCTGTCCACAATGTTGACAAGTGGGGCGAATGTTTGCCAGAAAGTAGGTGACCATGTGTCAGTTGGCAGTGAGAATACAGTGGTGTTTCTACGCGAACAATCAATGGGAAAATGAATCTTTTCCCGTGTAGTATTAACGGCCTTGTATGTGTGCTGGAAGGAGCTCCAGTCGAGCGCTTGTTGATGTTGTAGGTAAGATTTGATTAACCTTTGATGATCCTTTTCGATGCCAGGGGATGAACGTATATAGGGGCGACTGTTTCCAGCTATTCCTTTGTGACTAGGAACCCAGAAAATTTTTATTTTTGAAGGTGTTTTTGTTGCTTGGCGGAGGAATAATATTGAGTTCTTTGCATAAAGATACACAGCGACGGAGCGAAGATCGAATTCGATATTTTCTTTTATGTTGAGTAATTTTGCGGAACTCAGCTTGAAGAAGTCGGGTGGGTGTACAGTAAAGTTTTGGGATTAGCTTGGCATTGGCTTCTTTGATCAAGGATTCCACTGAGGGCAAACCTGCCTCGGCCAGAGAGGTTGGAAATGCGTTAATACTGCGTCCATATTGGATTTTTGACAATATAAGTGCCCTTGTTACGTTTATAAGGGTATTTACATCGATAAGAGAATTTTTGCAACTTAGATATTTTATAATATTGAGCTTCTTGTATAAACTTTGTCTTAAATGAATACAATGTTGCCTGAATGAAAAGTTAGATTCGAATATTACTCCTAGTATCTTAAGATACGGAACACGTTCTATATTTAAGTTTTTAAAGCAGACACCATTATATGTACAAGAGTGTTTTTTACAGATGTGTATTGTCTTACATTTAGAGGGGGACAAAGTAGCCCCGGAGGACTGACCCCATGTATCTATTTCATCTAAAATATTACAAAGAATAGTATTTAATTTTTTGAAGTCTTTTAATTTACTAACAATTAAAGCATCATCTGCATACATAAATAGTTTGACGTTTTTATATTTAAGCACGATTTTGTTGATTTGTTCGAAAGTAATGATAAATACCACCACTGATAATGGCTATCCTTATGGAATGAATGGCTAAATTGAAATTGGCCTAAACTTCATTTTAGATTTCAGTATGGGAAGAATTTTTGCAATTTTCCAGCAGACTGGAAATTCTGAGTTTGTAAACACGATGTTCATAATATGTGTAACGTGATTAAGTATTTTGAAGAACCTTGGGTTCTCTCCATCTAGACCTTCCGCATTAGACTTGACTTGTAATATACATTCAAGTACATCACATGGACAAACACAGACAAAAAACTTTAACTATTATCACAGAGGGATACAGAGTTTAGGTACAAGATTTGCACTGTTTCTGGTACATCAGCTCGAACAAATCTCCTATTTAAGTTGTCCACATCAAGGTCAGATTTAGGGTATTTGGCCAGGGGTTATTGCTTTACCGAATCTAGAACTATATTATTCTTGGGCAAGTCATCAGATCTATACCGTGTTCATCAGAATTTGTGCACTAAACCATGATGACTGCTGTTTTGGTTTCAATATTTATGACCCTTGTCAAAGGGTATATATAAGTTTAATAGCCCATGAAGTGTTGCAACGCATAGAAGATATTCATTTCCGACCCCATGAAACTATTACTATATTGCTTGATCAGGGCGACGAGTCTTGCAGTCGATCTGCAAGCTTTGTCCGTGCAAGCGTCGTAGTTCTAGTCTGTCTTCGTCGCGTCTGTTCATGTCTAGTCCGTCTGGTCTGTCTGTTCACGTCTGTCTAGTCGTGTCCGATCTGTCTGTCTGTCCGTCTGTCTAGTCTGTCCGTCTGTTATGCTACGCAAACTAGTCTCTGCAGTTTTAAAGCTAACGAGCATTTAAGAGTCTTCTTTTTGAAGGCACAGCTGCTAATATGTCGGAACCGACCGGATCGGATGACTATATCTTATAGCTGCCATAGGAACCATCGGTCAAAAAATGGGTCTTAGTGAGAAAAACTTTTTTGTTTTCAATGTTAGCGGCCTTAAACTCGGCCATTGTTAATATTATATGCTTTCAAACAGATTTGCTAATTTTGGTCAAGATCGGATGACTATATCTTATAGCTGTCATAGGAACAATAGGTCGGAAAATGGGTCTTAGTAGAAAAAAATTTTTTGTTTTCAATGCTAGCGTCATAAAACTCGGCGATAATAAATATTATATGCTTTCAAACAGATTTACAAATTTTTGTCAAAATCGGATGACTATATCTTATAGCTGCCATAGGACCGATCGGTCGGAAAATTGGTCTTAGTGAGAAAAACTTTTCTGTTTTCAATTTTATCTTTCTTAATCTCCGCGATTGTTAATTTGATATGTTTTCAGAAAGATTCGCAAAATTTGGTCGAAATCAGATGTTTATCTGTCGGAAAATGAGTTTTAGTTAAAAATTGTTTAGATTTTTATGTAAGCGTTCTTAAACTCTGACATTTCAAAAACAGCATTTGCAAGGGTATAAAAACTTCGGCACAGACGAAGTTAGCTTGGCCTTCTCGTTTTGATGTCAATGGTACACATAAGTCAAATAGGCACGAGATGTTCGAGTTGAGGATTTCTTTAAAAAAAGTCATGAAATTATCATCGCTAACGAATCCTATCTATTCTATCTATTGACCGGTTCAAAATTAGTCTTTAGGTTGGACATTTGGACTAAGAAATTTTACTGGTTCAATACCATTTCCAAACCAGTTCAAACCAAGTGATTTTTAGTCGGTTCAAACTGGATTATAATTTGTAGGAGATATAGCTAGTCTATACATATATAAAAGAGTTGTGCCTGACTGACTGACTCACTTAGGCTTAATCTACGCACAGTCTAAATGGTCAGAGCTAGAAAGCTGCATATTTTAATATTATAAAAGAAAAATAATTTAAAATATTTTAAGCGTAGGGTGTTAAGAAAGTGAAATAGCGTATACTAAAATAAAAATGCAATTTCATTAAGCTGTGACTAAACTAAAGTTTATATACTATAAGTTGCTTAGTTTTGCGGCACTTTTACAACAATCAAAGAATACTTTGCTTTATACAGTCCAAAAAAAAAAAAGAAAAAAACAACAAAATTACTTTTATTCCAGTTTTTGGTTCCCTGGCCCAATGTTTTGCCATGTCTGCTCTTTTTTGCCTATGGCTGGCTCCTTCGGGGACGAAATGCAACAAAAAGCGTTGCCTACTTGTCCGACTTTGCCTCTTAAACGAAACTCCAGAGTCATTGTGTTGCTCGGTTTTTCTTTTGCCTTTCGCTACAAATGAATTTTGCTTACTTTCTTTTTTAATATTTTTTTTTTCTCTGGCTTCGCGCGCACGTTGTAAATTTAGTTCCGTCACTTGTTAACTTTAACATTCATCGACACTTTTTGCCTTTGGCTTTTTGGGTTCAGCAGCGAGCTGAAGCACTTTGTTATTTTGACAGCCGACACAAAAATGAGCAAAAACGTAGAGCTGAGCTCCACAACCGCCCACAACTCAAATCAAAGTGAAGAAATGTTGAGTCATTAGAGAAAAGTGTTGGACTTGGTCACACAAAAGTGCAACGCCAACTGCAAGTGGATTTCCCCTTTATTTGACGGACAGAAAGGTTGTTAAGACTTGGAGTGGAACTTTGTCATAGACACAGTTCGTTTGGCGCCACTTTTAAACATGGTCGGTTCTTAAGCTGTAATTTGTTCTAATCCAACTATTTCATTTTCAATTTCTCTAAAGAGTATTTTATGTACTCTATGTTTTCCAACCCTCCATTTCAACCATCGATTTTGAAACCAGCGCAAAAAAGAAAGAAAGAAAAAAAAAACCTTGAAGAGCAATAATAAAAACAACAGCAACAATAATAACAATAACAATAACAATAATATAGCCAAGTCATGGGCAATGATTGAAATTAATGGATTCCTAAATGCTCAACGTCATTGCAGTCAAGCTTAACCCGTTCGCCCATGCCCATCCTTAACCCCTTTGTTGGCCCGTTCCGTGGACAAATTGTTGCGCGGTTACGGATTTACATGACCTCGCCTTTTGGTTGCTCGCGCTTTGGCGCACTTCAAGTTTAATTTCATTTTAATGTTACGAGAATTTTTGCAAATCCATTGAGCTGCAGCGAAACAAGAGACCAGTTGCAGGACGTACCCCTCCCCTCCCCTCTCCTCGCTTCTCCTCCTGCTGAGAGCCATTAGCGTGTCCCGCATTTTCACCTATTGCTCGGTTTTTATTATTTTTGTTTTGTTTTGTTTTTTGTCTATGACCAAAAGGAAAAGTGGAAAATGGAAAGCTGTGTGCCACAACATTTGTAAGTTATGCGCTGAGAGTGTGAGCAACAAATGCATTTAGTTTGGTGCTAAAGAGTTAAGCGAAAATTAATGACACCACAAAAAGGAACTGAACCTTGGGTTCAAGGGGAAGGGACCACTTTGTAATGCCTTAATAACTGAAGCAACAACTTTGATATTAAATGGGAAAACAAAATTTCATCATGATAAGTGGAAGGAGCTGAGGCTGATTAGAGGAAGAACAATAAGCTAGAAAGTGTAACAGTTAATCTGAGAAGTGCTGACGATAGACTATCTTAGCTCTCATATGAGTTTTCAAGAGTAACATCAAGTAATTAATCATAGAACAGGTCAATAAGTTATGATTTGTGTTCCTAACTTATCCAAAACAAGACACGCACCACACCACAAAGGAAGCTGGTTGATCGTATAGCTATTTCATGAATTTCCACAATTCAACAACAACACCAAACAAGCAATCGTCAAATCACAGAAGCTTTGCCAACTTACGAACTCAATTATATGTTCGATTACGAACGTATCAAAAAAATCTTTTATGAATACGCCAGAATGGATATAGACACTTATATTTACAATACGCGACAATGTGTATGTTAAATAAAATGGGATATCGCATTCAGAAGAAGGAAATTCTCATTCATTCGCATCTGTGTACATAAGTATGTATGTGAGCTTCTTAATTTTGCATGTAATTTTGTGTAGCATTGACATTTTTTGACACTTCTATTGAAATAGTTTTAATTTTTAATGCAATTTCACTTAATAATAATTCGTAGTCCATGGCTGCTGAGTAACTGCCGCCGTTACAAAATACATCTGCGAGCTGAAATAAACAAGCATACTTGTTCATTCAAACAAAGCAAATTAAGCGCATTTTGTGCGCACTTCCATGCATAAAGTGTGTTTGTTTTTCGAAAGCTCGAACTAAAGTTCTGTCGTCAGTTCATCTTTCAGCTGCATGTGTGCGCAGCCCCTAAGACTCATTTTCCGACCGATCGGTCCTATGGCAGCCTTAAGATAGAGTCATCCGATTGCGACCAAATTTTGCGAATGTATTTGAAGGTTATAGAATTAGTAATCAGTGAATTTAATGACGCTTACATTAAAAAACAAAACAAAAATTCTTACTAAGAACCATTTTCGACCGATTGGTTCTATGGCAACCATAAGATATAGTCACCCGATGTCTATCAACTTTTTCAAATTAGTTTGAAAGCTCTTAATATTAAGAATCACCGAGCTTAAGAACGATTTACTCGAAAACAAAAAAGTTTTTTTCACTAAGACCCATTTTCCGACCAATCGGTCCTATGACAGCTATAAGATATAGTCATCCGATTTTGACTAAAGTTTGCAAATCTATTTGAAAGCATATAATGGACGAGTTTGGGGACGCTAACATTGAAAACAAAAAAGTTTTTCTTACTAAAACTCATTTTTTGACCGATGGTTCCTATGACAGCTTTAAGATATGGTCATCCGATCCGGTCGGTTCCGACAAATTAGCAGCGTGCAGTAAAAAGAAGTCTCTGTGCAAAATTCAGCTCGATAGCTTTAAAACTGAGAGACTAGTTTGCGTAGAAACAGATGGACAGACAGACAGACAGACGGACGGACAAAGCTCAATCGACTCAGCTCGTCGCCCTGATCAAGAATATATATAGTTTATGGGGTCGGAAATGAAAATTTCTATGCGTTGCAAACTTCTGGGCAAAATTCGAATACCCTTTGCATAGGTATAATAAAAAGGTGAGAGTGTCGTTAACACTCACGAGGCTTTGATTTGAAACATGATGCTAAATTTAAGGGCTTAATTTCAAAATCACAAGCTCTCTCAATGGTATAAGGAAGAAAACTACCAGGGAGTAGAAATACCTACAACAATATTACTTGCTGCTGTGTTCTTTCTTTTTTTCTGAAAGTCTTCTTTATTATGCTGCTTCATAGATAGAAAAAAACAACAGTCGCAAAGGAATAACAGGCAGAAATAATAATCTCATTCACTGTTTAGTCAATGTTTAGTTACTTTTAGATGTTTGGTCACTGTTAAGTCACTGTTTAGTCACTTTTTAGTCACTTTTAAGTCACTGTTTAGTCACTGTTTAGTCATAGTTGAGCCGCTGTTTAATCTCTGTTACGTCACTGTTTCATTCAACAATTTCGCTGCAGACCAGTTTACACGATTTTTCACTCAGCCGACCCTGCACATGCATGTATTCGAACGCACGTTGGTTAATCATTCACCAATTCTGCCGATTTCCATTGTACGCAGCCTGCTAAACGATCGTTCATACGTGTGAAAGTACGTCTCGCATCTAAATCTGGATCTTAATCGTATCTTTCATCATCGCCGATGTTGGTGCAAATCCATTCCCATATCTGAGCGACCACAAGCAACTTGCTACATTTCGAGACGCTCTTTGTTTGGCAATTGATGCCAGCCTGAGTCTACCTGCAAGTTCCCGACCTCAAACAAAGTCCACAACGAGTGGCAAACGAAAGTCCTGCTTTGGCGAATTTGTTTGTCGACCACCACTCGAAGCAATGGCCTCCACTAGAGGTAAGCATCGACGCAACCACGCAAATCTTTACTCGGTGCACATGCTCAGTACTACGAATTCATCAGTTTCTATACTCAACGGAAACAGTTCGTCGACTCAACTACAACACAAGCATCACAGCGAGAAGTATACGCAAGCTTTCCGCCACATAGGGACTTGTAAAAATACTGTACATGCTTTCCCTTCCCAACTATACTTAAGACTTGAAGATCATTCGTTCCCACATGGTCACTGGAGGGGGTGTTATGTGGCAGCTCTGGTCACACAAATCATCGCTATCACGCAGCAGCGACGTTGTGCAGTTTGCAGCATTCCCAACACACGATCAGTTTTCTGGCAGGCTTGGCTCCCGCTCGGCTGGCGGCAGCATCGCTCTGTACGATCGAACAATAATTGTTAGCATTAAAGTAATATTCTATAAAGTAATTTAAACATAATCAACCAAGTAGCTAGTCAGTTTTGAAAAGTGAAAGCAAGTAGATGCGCCATCTATTGGTCAAGTTATGATTAAAAGAGAGTTCGCTTCGAGTTGATCTGCCTGCAAGTGTTAGTAGCTTATGACTCACAAGTATCTCTGAGATATGAACCAAATCCAATGTACCTATAGCTCGGTGCCTTGCAAAAACAATTGTGCTGTGAGGACATCTGGTTCCAATTACTTCTTGATGCACGCGTTCCATAGAAACAGCAAGCATCATAAACTGCAACAAAAGTCAGGTGTAAATTTTTTTGTAAATTAAAACAAATTCCAAGAACATTTTCATCACTCCACACCTTGATCTCTTGGCTAGAGGGTTCGGTCAAGGTCCACCAAACAAAAAGGCAACAAAATGTTGAACAAATTTTTATGGCTGCCCAAGAGGAGGCAACTCAAAGTCGTCCCGTCCGTTTGGCTTTGTGGTGGTCGCTTTTGTGGCTGCTGCTGCTGTGTCGCGCCTTTTAGTATTAATTACAAATGAAATTTTCTTATCATTTTCATTTCGTGTTGCCGTTGACAACTTGCTGTCTGCCGAGGCGTCTGTGTAGCCAATAAGCAAACACAATGGTCATTGCTGGGAGTCATTGGAGCCATTGGCTAATTGTTGTTGCCGTTTATGGTTATTGGGGACGAAGGCTGCGTGCTAATTGTAGCTGCTCCCCCCGGACTACAGATTTTCCATTTCGTTTACATTTGTGTTTCCCTGTTTTTTTTTTTGGCTTGTGTTTGCAATGCGAGGGAAATTAATGGTGACACTTTAGTTGCGCTCGATTTTGTTGACTTTTTTTTTTTGTTTTTGGCTTTGCCTAGTTTTCGTGCTCCTCGTCGTTTTGTCTATTTAAAAGCACGTAAACATGGCCATCCTGGCGCGCCCAAAACAACAGCCAAGAACTAACAAACGAGGATGAGCGGGGCGGAAAAAGGATTGACGTGAGCATTTTAGTCACGCTGTCACGGGTTTTTGCCATTTTAGCTGATTGTTTTTGTTGCCACGCCATGCGAGACCATCAGGACGATGGCAACTTGGCTTGCGGGTAACATAATATTTTGTTTATGTTTGCCTAACTTGATTATATCTATCAGCAACCCCCTTGGTGCCTTGACAAAGGCTCTCTTGTCATATGCAAATTTTCATTGCCTACTTTTTGGGGGGGGGCGGGGGGTAACTGCTTAAGGATCGCTTTGCCAGAAAGTTGAAATGAATTTCCCTCTCTCTCTCTGCTCTCGTCTTTCTTTACAGTTCTTCACGCTGTCAGCTGGGAGGAATGGTGGACCTACGACGGCATATCGGGTAAGTCGAGCGGTTTCATAAATGGCCACAACAAAGTAAATTTTAATCAAAGCCCAAGGACCGACTGTACGACAACAATAACAAGCAGCACGCGCTGCATTCGCAACAAAGTTCCTAGCAACGTGGCAGCATACTTTTTGGCATTAAAAAATGGCACCTGCGCTGTAAAACGATTTCCCAGCGACTGCAGGCGCCTCCTCGCCGCTGAATGCTGTGAAATGGAAAACGTTCTCAGACAAAGTATGCAAGAAGCAGAAGCAACTCCTTCTGGCCCATTGTCTGGCGCTGAAACGTGATAAGGCGGCCCACACACACACACACACACACACACACACACACAGAGAGAGAGAGAATTTCTCGCAAATGTGTCACAAGTCGAAGTTGCAGGTCCGTGGAGATTATGTCCAGACAGACCCAGACCCAGATCCAGATTCAAACACAGCCAGCAGACGGCAGATAAGCGTCTGCTGTCTCCAACTCCGTCTCTCTTAATCTCATTAGAGGCAACGGCAGAGCAGCAGCAGCAGCAGCGGCAGCGGCAGTAGAAACGCCATTTGCACAAGACAAATGCATAAATAAGTTCAAGTGCTTTGAATTTTGAATTGGATTTGCCAAACCAGAAGTGCAAGTGCCAGAAAAAGAATAATTTTGTTCCTTGGTTTTTCAGTTGAAACTAAAAACCGAAAGGCAAATGCTCTTTTTATGCCAAGAAATTAAAAAAAATTTATATATTTCAACTGAGAGCGAATGGGAGACCATTTGATGACTCTTGGCCACAATTTATTTGAAATAAAAACAAAAACGCAGCGCTTCCACATATTGTGATATCGTAAGATTAAAAAACGAGCCAAATTATAAAGTCACCAGAAATGTATGTTCAGTTTTGTTAATGTATGTATTTGTTTCTATCACAAATTTAACACAATTGGTTCGGTTCACAGTGATAGCGCCTGCTTGACTATGAACTAATTTTTCAGATTTAACTTTTGCGGATATATAAGTTACATTTCGGAGTACTTTAAATTTGGTAATTATATTCTTGAATAAATCCCAAAACACTCCAGGAAAGAGAACACATAAGCTCTCCATAAAACTCTTATATAAATAACAAAATATTTTTGACTCAAAAACGCGAATATTTAGTAGAAAGAAGTTAATCCTCACTTGTACTTGTAGCCCTAAAACAGAAATTTACATTCATTCCATAGGCAGTTGGAAATTGCACTCTTGTGCAAGATCAACCTATACTTGAGTTTTCGACAGCATACTATAGTTTATTGGTAATGTTAATCTTTCCCACACTCAATGCATGATATATTGTGCTGAAATTCAAAATGCGAGTTCTTTAACTTTTTGGATAAACTTGATACATTCCCTTTTTGAAACCCTTGTCGAGGGTATATTAAAATTGTACAGATGTTGGATGGAAGCATCTCCGACCACATAAAGTATATATATTCTTGAGCTGAGTTGATATAGCCATGTCCGTCTGTCCGCCTGTCCGTCTGTTTCTATGCTATCTTAACCAAACTTTGCACAAAGTCTTTTGGTACAAAGATGCTGCACATTTATCGGAACCGGCCGGATCGGATGACCATAGCATATAGCTGCCATAGGAACTATCGACGAAAATTTAGTTTTAGTAAGAAAAACTTTTTGTCTTCAACGGGAACGTTCCCAAACCTCGTATTTATTAGTTTTCTATGCTTTTACATAGTTTCACCAAGTTTTATTAAAATCGGACAACTATATAGTATAGCTGCCATACGAAAGATAGTTCTGAAAGAAAGTCTTAGTAGGAAAACCTTTTTTGTTTTCAATGCTATCGCTCCCAAACTTGTTACAGGTCAATATTATATGCTTTCACACAATTCTGCTAAGTTTGATCCACATCGGATGACTATAGCATATAGCTGCCATAGGAACTTTCGGTCGGAAAACTAGTTTTAGTGAAAAAAACTTTTTTGTTTTCGACGCAAACGCCACCAAAACGCATGTTTAATAGTTTTCTATGCTTTTCCATAATTCCACCAAGTTTGGTGAAAATCGGACATCTATATAGTAAAGCTGCCATACAAAAGATAGGTCTGAAAAAAAGTCTTAGTAGGAAAAACTTTTTTGTTTTCGATGCTATCGCTCCCAAACTTGTTATTGATCAATTTTGTTTGCTACCACACAATTTTGCCAATTTTGATCTAAGTCGGATGACTATAGCATATAGCTGCCATAGGAACGATCGGTCGAAAAAGTAGTTCTAGTGAGGAAACTTTTTCTTTTTTCAATGGTAGCGTCTTTATACTTTCCAGTTATGTTCAAAATCGGAGAAATATATCTTTGAGCTGCCATACAACAAACTGGCAAGCAAACGGTGTGGCAGCCCTGGCCACCTCTGGTCACACCATTCATCGAGCACCATCCCTGGCGCTCAGTTTCTGGCTTGGCTTCGATTAGCGCGGGTGGCTCCCGCTTCGCTTCGTTCGACTCAACGATAATTGTTAGCTTAAGTTACATTCAATAAAGTTAGTTACTTATTAAACCTAGTAGCTAAAACGGTAAAAGTAGTGGCGCCATCTATTGCTGAGTTTGAGAAACAACTTAGCTAAGTATGATCGACGACAATCATTTAATTCCTTAATTTATATAAATTGATCAAGCTGCAAGGGTATATAAACTTCGGTCGAGCCAAAGTTAGCTTTCCTCTATTTTCCAAATTTTGTTCCAAATTCAGTAAAATTACGAATCAATGTGACTAATCACTAATCTCTACAACTTTCAGTAGACCCCAGGTCAATAAGTTATGTTTGATTATAATTTTCTGAAACCACAAAGAAGGCTGTTTGACTTTCCTGCTGTTTCAAGAACCTTCCGGTTCTATCACAGCAGTCTTTGTCTATCTTGTGTAAGTCAGCAGGGGACATCTCATGCTATTGAAGAATATTTATTTTGAGATCTGTTACGAATGAAACATTCATAATATTATATGTTATAAATCGTATTAGAAATCTATCACGATGTGTGCTATAGTCTATTACAAAGTCTTTTTAACCCTCAATCAGCTCAATTCAAAAATGTTGACATATTTTGATGTAAAAATTTTCCATTTTAATTTGTTCGCACTTTACAATCATTGCGGCGGAAATTAAAGTTTATAATCCCAGCTATTTGCGTATGTATCTTCACCTAGTGCAGCGATCTTCTTTAAGAGGAGTCGTGTAACGTCCTCTTACTGCACAAGGCGACTGTAACACGTGTTGTCAACAAATTGCAACCAAAATCCAGGCAAACTTTGTGTCTCTTTTGGCATAAATAAATTTGCATAAGCATTGCATACACATGAGCGGGCGAATTGCGATTGAGAACTGGCAATTCCCTAGAGCTGTAGAGCTAAAGCTGCAGGAGCTCGTGCCGCTGGTTTAACGTGATTTGCACTCACCAACAAAAAAAAAAACAAAAAAAACAAAGAAGCGAAATGCAACGAGGCGTGTGGCCTGGCCCGTGGCGCCTCAGACAGCCGGCGAAGCCACTAATGTTGTTAATGGCTGCTAAAATCGTTTGGCAATTGGCTCATTGACTCGCCCAGACGCCAGACGGAATCTAAGGGAATCTCTCTTAGCTCGGCTGAGGTCAACAAACGCTTAAACGCGTGTACGTGGCATATCTATGATGGAAGGCAACGATTGCGGTTAGCCTGCTTCGATATGGCCGTTGAGCTCAAGAGTTGTCGTTATTATCTTTTTGTATTAGCAGAAATGTGCGCCATAAATATGCTTGTAAGTTACAGGGAAAGGAAATTATGAAAATTGGTGGAATCTTGGATAAAAAAATGAAATTTACGTAATTTCATTAAGAAACAAAATACAAGAGTTTCTAGTATTCTAATATTTTTCCAGGGAATCAAGCTTTGTTGTACATTTTTCGGTATCGATTCCGAGCTCTGTTACGTACTGAAACTTGTATCGAAAAAAACCGAATATTTTTACAAAATTTTAAGAAGTATTTTTATTTAATTTTTAATGATTCGTCAGTCACGGTTAACTGAAAATTATTTTGTACGGAATTTGTTATGCAGTTAACGTCACGGCGAATAAACACTTGGGAACCATAATGGTGAGTTTACATGGGGGCGTCACATTTCAGTGTCACAGCGCAATGTGAATGGCAAATGCCTTGTCACAGAAATTGTGTCTCACTGAATACATTTGCATGTGAACAGCAGTACTCAGCTCTTATGTTGGGTGACGCCACTAATCAGACAGCAGACGATGACTATTTGACTTCAGGATGCAGCATGACAACCCTCTCATACCAGTTTAGAATGTTATAATCAACCATATCTGGAATAATTCGGAACACATGCGACGCTATTTATTAAGTATTGGAGACAAGTAAATAAAAGTAATTAAATTTGTTGATTTATTTGATATGTGTATATTAAAGTAGGTGTGGTAGCACTTAATGCTGAAGTTAGTATCTTTAAGATGTAGAGCCAGAACCTCATACACTGTAAAGAGATTCTCATCTTCCTCATTATTATTTGTTCAAACTCATCCAATTGACTTGAATGTGCGGCTTGAGTAGCCCCCCCGTTTGGCCGTGTAGCTTGAGTTATTGCAGTTTGGCCGCAGCCAAACAGAAGTAGGACCTTCTCCTGCATGTTTGTTAACACCTATTAGAAACTCCAAAGCCAAGTCTGGATGCTCATCTTTGAATTGACACGCCGACTGGGGATTTAACTTATTATCCGATTATGGTTTCCGCCTCTTCAGTATCGGACTCTGAGTTTCAGAGCACATTGATACAACCGACACAAGCAAATGCTGCATTTTATGTAATTACAGATTCCAGCTCCAGCTGCTGACTTAATATGGCTTAATATTGCTAATGGCTTTGAGGAACTTCCCCTATTGCATTGGGAACTTATTGCGCGCGCACACATGCGGCTGAAACATGAACTGACGGCTGACCAATATATTTTATTTTATATATATTTATAACTGTCAACTGAATTCTTAAGATCAACCCAGTGCTTGTTGTGCACACTAGCAAGTACAGAGCGTGGTTATTTGTCAAGATCAGCCTTAAGTTCTGTCGTCAGTTCATCTTTCAGCCGCATGTGTGCGCTCGGCCCATTCTCAAACAAGCGACTCAAGTCTGCAGTTTGCAAAAATAACGATATGTGTATCGCAAACTGTTGCATGTGTCGAGAACGTCTTTATAGTAGCGCCAAGTTGATCTGCAATGCTGCTTCAGCTTGATTTCTCTTTGCATCACATTTTTTTAACAAAAATTTCAACTTGTTTTGTATATAAGGTTTTGGCTCAATGTTCACTCAATGTGACAACGACAAGAAGCATTCACACCAAAAGTACTCCTTCGGCTTGTCACAGAGCTGTGACACGCAATTTCTGTAACGGCAATTGTCAATGGATTGTCACAGACGACATTGTCACATTGTGACGCTATATAATCTCAGCATAAGGAACGTCCAACGATCCACTGCTTGTTGAAGCGTGCCGTTTTGCAGGACAGACAAAAGTTATGCAAAGAGTTTTGTAGGTACACCAAATGAAATTAACTCTTTTTAATTGTTACATGGCTGCTACTATTAGTTGTACACATTGTTCCCAGTGCTTGTTTTTTATCTTAAACTTTAAGAGCAGCAATTTACGTTTGGTTATAGTGTTAGTGTTATATTGCTTATCACAGCACAGGGAGCCATTAATTAAACTTCGTTCAGCGGAAACTACTGAAAGATAGAAACACTTCATGGCCAGAGACTTCTGTGTTTAAAAATCGGAACAGGCGACAGAAACCTGAAATTTTGGATAACCCAACAGAAAGACACAACACCTGGAAACGACATGCAAACAAATTTTGTAATAGCTTCACTTAATTTCGTTTAGAGATGGGAGCGTGCCAGCTAAACTAAGGGCCGTTTTCTCATGTTGCTGTTTTGGATGGATTTACTGCAATTGCTTTGCTGAGGTTCAAGTCTAACCATCTAGGTTGATTTCGTTGCCATCAACTTCATCCTCATTGATTTCAAAAACCATGTACATTTTAATGCAAATTATATATTTTTGTGTTTGCGTACACTGAAAAATATTTGAAAACTAAAACCAACTGCTGCTAAAAACAGTTAAGTCTGAATTCTTAATAAGTAAATCAAAAATTGAAAATATTGGATGTGCGTTTTGTATACAAGACACCTGCAGACATTGCTGAAGAGACAGACGCGCATACTAATCCCTCTAGTTCATTGCTTAAGCAAAGTTCACACAGGCAAATAATTTGGCCAAATTTTGATTCAAATAGTCATGATTGAAGATTTTACAGGATTTAAAACTAAAACTATGGTTTTATACGCAAATAAATTGATCAAATATGTCGGGAAAGTTCCCCAATTTGGCATATGGGCATTTCCACCAAAAGATCCACCAAGACCAAAAAATTCCTTAAAACACTCTGTATTATCAAATTTTCAAGGGAAAACAATTAAATTGAACTACTGTAAGCCCATCTTACATTTAATCATAGCCCACTTCGAAATATTCGGTTTCACGGTTGCGAAAGCGCGAATTTTCTAATTTGGACATAAATATTGCACATATTTTTTGATTAAAGTGCCTATAGATTGCACTTACTTTTGCTATCTAAAATCTTTCTGAGGGTACAAAGGGTTATAAAAGAATGCGTAAGAAACCATGAGAAACTATTTGATTGCAATTAATCGTAAGTTTTTGCTTCGCATTATACAGAAACCACATAAATAATATTATGGAAAAAAGTGTCGCGTTCGCAATGTCACGTATCGAATCATATTTTATTTTGAAATAAAAAAAATAAAGAAAATATTTCGATCAAATAAATTCTAATAAACAGATAAATTATTCAAAAACATTTTAAAATTAGTTGCACTAAATGGTTTTGGCAGATCTCGCTGAGATTTGCTTTTATATTGATGGCCACAAACACAACTTCCATTTTTTGTCGCGTGCGAATCGCTTTTTGATTGGCTTTATCTTGGAACCAGCACTAGGTGTGCTCTACTTTTTTTCCACTAACTAAACTGCTTTGAAAGTGCTATAAGTTAAAGTAACAAAAGGAAAAAAAATATTTAAATTTTACTTCTATTCCACTTTATGTGCGTACGACTGTCATGGAACTACCCATATATAGCCCAATTTTCATCAAAATTTGTCCAAATTATTTGCCTGTGTGGTCTTAGCTTTAGACCTGCTGCTTAAACTCCCATCATGGTAACAAATTTTTAGCGAAAAAAGATCCTTGTCCTCCTCTGCGAAATGCTTGCGAAAAAAAAACAATAATCAGCCGAGTGCAGAAGTGCTGCCAAGCTAATATTATACCATTCCAGCCCTCCCGGTGTGACCGTGGCGCAAATGCCCAAATTGATAATCAACATACATACAATTAATTGCACAAAAACGACCTAGTTGCAAAATCTAGGTGGATTTCGATTTCAGCAAAAACAGGAACATGAGAAAACGGCCCTAAATGTAGAAAAAATAAAATCTCGATAGCTACACAATGCTTAATTAATTTCAATAAGAAGAGGGGTGACGACATAATTCCGACGACATAATTTCGATAGAAAAGAACGACACAATTTCGAGCGAAACAATATCGTTTGTTTTGACGGAAAAATGTCGTTTCATAACGACATAATTTCGATTCCAAATGTACTGGGCGAAATTATGTCGTCGGAATTATGTCGCTATGCCTAAGAAGATTCACTGATTTTTTATACTCTGTACCGAAGGTACATAGAGTATATCATGTTTGTGCAAAAGTATGTAACAGGGAGAAGGAATCATTACCGATCCTATAAAGTATATTTCTTCTTGATCAGCATCAACAGCCGAGTCGATATAGCCATGTCCGTCCGTCTTTCTGTCTGTCTGTATGAACTCACAGATCTCAGAGATGGTAAGAGACAGAGGTTTGACATGTATGGGACATATATTTCTTATACTTGCAGGCAGATCAAGTTTATTTGCAACTTTTGCCACTCCCCCTCCCGCCCCAGCAATTTGGAAAAAACGTCATATCTCACACAGTTTTGATGATAGATTGTTCGTTTCTTCTGGAGATATCTAGTAATCAAAATCATTTATCGATTTGCTGAAGGATCGATAAAGATCGGATGAACGATACACAAGTTATGAGCAAAAAAAGATATCAGACCCCACCACCTCCACCCACCTAGCCAACCACCACTGTATTCAAACAAACACACTCTTTGGGATGAGCGTATAATAAGAATATTGCAAAAATATTGATAAACGCGTAACTCCTTGGATGTATTATAATATTATAGTCGTTGGCAAATGAACTGACCGACTTTCTCACTTGCTTTTTATACTCTGTACCGAAGGTACATAGAGTATATTAAGTTTGTGCAAAAGTATGTAACAGGGAGAAGGAATCGTTTCCGACCCTATAAAGTATATATATTCTTGATCAGCACCAACAGCCGAGTCGATATAGCCATGTCCGTCTGTCCGTCCGTCCGTCCGTCCGTCTGTCCGTCTGTCCGTCTGTCCGTCCGTCCGTCCGTATGAACGAAGAGATCTCAGAGATGGTAAGAGATAGAGGTTTGACATGTATGGGACATATATTTCTTATACTTGCAGGCAGATCAAGTTTATTTTCAATTTTTGCCACGCCCCCTCCCGCCCCCGCAATTTGGAAAAAACGTCATATCTCCTACAGTTTTGGAGATAGATCGTTCGTATCTTCTAGAGATACCTTGTAAACAAAATTATTTATCGATTTGCTAAAAGAATGATAAAGATCGGATGAACGATACTCATGTTATGGGCAAAAAACGGCCAGTTAACAGTTAACCCCCCCCCACCACCCAGCAACATACCCTAACCGTTCAACACAGGCAATCTTAGTGCGAGAGAGAGAGAAACTTAGAGAGCGCACCGCGTTGTGCGCGGGGTGTTAACTGGCCGTTTGACTCCTGAGCAAATGCGAGTGTAAGGGTACAGAGTATGTTATAGTCGGGCTTGACCGACTTTCTTTCTTGTTTTTTTTAGTTTGTTTCTTAATTTTCGGTCACTTTATGTTAATTTGGCAGATTAATTTAGATTGTGTAGATATCCTGACGTAATAGCTGATTGTTGAAGAATACGCCTGGACACTCATCATGACGAAGTGTATACGTTTCACTGACACATTTAGCTAGGTTAAGCTCGATTCGCCCATCTGCTGAATCGATACAAATATTGTTGAACCACATCAGTGGCATTATAGATACAAGAGTCTCTCGCCATTATGTCTTTTACCTTACATAATAGTCCAGCACGCCAGACTCTATAAAAAGCCTGCCTTATGTCCAGATAGAACGCAACCACGTACTCCTTAGCCTGGAATCCGTCGAGAATGCAATTTGTAACACTATTCAGCTGCTCAGCGGTGCCGTTAGACTTTCTGAACCCGAACTAAAAAGGAGGTATTCTGCCACTCACCCCATCGATTGTCATGATTATTGGCTAGTAGACACCTCTCGAAAATGATCGGACGGTATGAATCGACCTCAGACGGGCTTTTCCCAGCCTTATGGATCATTACGATCTGAGCCTTTTTACACGCCTTCGGAAAGTAACCCAGTCGCAGTGCCGCGTTGAAAATTAGGACCAGAAAGTGCACCGCTTTTACTGGGAGGGCTTTGATCACCCTATTGTCAAGTCCATCCTCGCCTGGTGCCTTTTTATTGTTAAGGTCCTTGATCTGCCACTGAACCTCCTCCAATGTGATTGGTGGGACTGGGGGCGTTAGCTGCCTTGGGGTATCAAGAACCTTATCTACAAGCCTCCTACGGCTGACCGAAGCCGTTTCGAAGGGCGTAAATCTATCTTCTAAATTTGCCGCAAATGCTTCTGCCCTTTCCTGCGGAGATTTGGCCCAAGTACCGTCAGCTTTGCGGATTGAAAGTTTGGGTGCTGCCTGCTTCTTGTACCTCCTGGTGAGAGACCAGGGAGCAAAATTGGTACTCGCATCAGAAGTAACGCCTTCTATGAAACGGTATGTGGCATCCTGCCTAAGTCTAACGAGCAGCTTCTTAACCCTGTTAGCCACTCTTTCACTGAAACAAGTTTTTAGAAATTTAAAGTTCAAAGGTACCAAAACATTGGTTACAAAAACCAATATCATTTTAATAAGTTAAAAAGTTAAAGTTCAAAAATACAGAAATTTGTTAAAAAAACTAAAATCATTTTAAATGCCCCCCAAAGTATGCATAATTTTATAAAACACTCATTTATTTTGAATACATTCAACTACTCTTTTACTTTTAAAGGACCCAGTATAAATTTTATCAAAGAAATCAATCGTTAATGCTACTTTCAATAATTTATAGAGTTACACAGAGAAAAAAATTATGCAAAACTTACACGAAAATGTAGGATTTCTACACATGTCGCGTGTGGACATTGGGCCCAATTTCTGATTTTTTGGCATAAAGTCTGATATTGATGCTGCAGCGCTGAAACTTGGTATATATGATAATTATAGAATGCATAATATATGGAGAAAAAAAACTTGAATGATTCTGGACACGTCTACTCTAACTGCCCATATAAGAATGCATTGCCCATACGTACCGTAATTTAGATTTTTGATTTCCCCTACAAATAGCTCTACAAAAATGTTTAATTTAAAAGAAATATTACCATAAAACCGTTATGCAATATTACCATACAAAAAGCTAAAATAAAAGACAACATTCATTCATTATAAATGAGGTGCAAACATATTTATTTAGACTTGAAGCTTTAGGTTTTTCAAAAGCGCATTGCGAATTGAAACTAAATATTAAAAATAGTTCTTAAAAAAAAAATTAATTATCTTCTACTTCTAGTTCAAAAGAGTAGGAACTTGCAGCATCACATTCAGAATCAGATTCTGCATCACAGTTTAGTGAATCGTTCCAATTATAAGGTGCGATAAGAGGAGTTTCTAAAAGCGAAATGACTTCTTTTGGCAACAATAATTTTTTTAACTGAGCTGTCCTTTTTTTAATGAAATACTTGAAAGAAGTGGATCTGAGAAGTCAATTGATCTGTGAAACACGTCAATCAAATTGTTGGCACTCGAATTATGGTGAGCGTGTGATCTCCTATCCTGTTTATACTGTTTATTGCGCGCTTCCGATGCATTTTCGCCAAGACAACCTACCGGAACTACCGATGATGTTATTATTTGAGATTTAGATATAGCCAAAGAACCGTCTCTGAATCATCTATTAGCTTAATTGGAAAGATTGTTGTCACAAAGAAGAACTGGTCTAGGGAATCCGGCTCGTTTACTTCAAATCTCTGCTTGTACATGCTCTGGCCCGTTGTGCCGTCGAATCTGTAGCTAGCAATCAACTTGGCGCTCCAAATAACAAGGTTTTTAAAAATCTCATCCTGCAAAGAATTTTCAAGCATAAATTCTAATGCTTCACTAGGAGACAGAGGAATGGGTTCGGATGCAAAAAGCTTTTTTTTATACCCTTGTAGAGGGTGTATTAAAATTGTCCAGCTGTTTGTAACGCATTAAAGGAAGCATCTCCGACCACATAAAATATATATTTTCTTGATCAGCATGAAGAGCTGAGTTGATATAGCCATGTCCGTCTGTCCGTCCGTCTGTTTGTATGCTATCTCCTGCGTCAGTTTAAAAGCTGTTTTAACCAAACTTTGCACGAAGCCTTTTGGTACTAATACGCTGCACATTTGTCGGAACCAGCCGGATCGGATGGCTATAGCATATAGCTGAGATAGGAACTAACGGTCTAAAAACTAGTTTTAGTAAGAAAAACTTTTTTGTTTTCAATGCAAACGCCCCCAAAACTCGCTGTTTTAATTTTTCTATGATTTTACATAATTCCACCAAGTTTGATGAAAATCGGACAACTATATAGTATAGCTGTCATTAGTTCAGAGAAAAAGTCTTAGTAGGAAAAAATTTGTTTCAATGCTATCGCTCTTAAACTTGTTACTGATCAATACTATAAGCTACCACACAATTCTGCCAAGTTTGGTTTAATTCGGATGACTGGATGACTGGTGCTATTTCCATTATTGTCTGCTAACTCGGAAGCCAAATTTCTTTTCAAACGTTGTCCTGCCTCATTATATGTTAGCTTAATTCGAACCATATCTTCAACGCTGTGTGTCGGCTCCTGGATTTCCAAAAAAATTGTCATGTTCAACGATAGCCAATTAGCATGTCTATTCTTAAATATTCGGATATTACGGCTACATTTTTTCAGGTTCACCTAAACATATTTTTCTATGCAGCTTACTTTTAAGTGTATTTCATCCTTTTTCTCATTGCTCAGCTTGTAGTCACTTAGTTGCTCAAAAATCCAGCTTTTAATAGCAGAACCATCTCGATTGTTGTTAATCCATATGTCGAGCAACGTTGCATGAGAGATCTCAAGCTTACCTACAAGTTGAGACACATTTTTGCTCATTTTTATGATCTGCAAGTCCACAAAGTTACCAAATAGTTGACGACAATTTTATTGCAACAATTCGTAAACTCAACAACTGACTTCGATAATGTGTATTATTAGTGTATAGTTAGTATATATGTGTATTATTAAAAATGAGTTTTGTTTCCATAAAATTTTCGACTTTATGCCAAAAAATCGGCCATTGAGCCCAATGTGGTGTGGAGAGTAGTTTTCTAAATGAAAAATATAAGAATTCAGTACTGATTTAGAGCTTGGATATTCATTTCAATATCCAAACGTTAATGTAGAAATCCTAAACGTTCGTGTGGTATTCAGATTGCTGCATGAAAAATGTAGAAGCTATTTGGAAATGAGCTGATTTTCTAATGTCATGTAGACTTTGCTTTTGCCCACGTAGCGTTAAGTTTTTCTACATGCGACGTTTAGTTTTTTAATTTCTACACGTTGCATGCAGTTTTTCTGTATGCCACGTGTAGCTTTCTGCATGCTACATTTAGCGTGTGCAATTTAGCAGGCCGTAAAACGTTTCGTTTAGTGTATGTATTACATAGAACAAATCACTGCCGAGTGAAATGAAAGTTTTACAGTATATGCCAAAGAATTAAAGGGCTCAACCAGGGGTGCCCATGTGGTTGTGACTAAACTGAACAACAACAATTTTACAATTTTGCATATGGTTGGCGATTTTGTTGCTGGCAACAAATGATTTCGTTTGAAAAAACACTCAGCTGTGTATTGAAGACATGATTTTCTTCATATACATTGGTGTTTACTCCGACGTAAGCTGGTTTTGGGCACCCCTGGCTAAAACCGAATTTTCAAATAATTTCTTCGAAATTAAAGCTTTTACCATTTCCGATCGTTCGAACTCAGAAACGAGTTTGTATGTATAAAATGAACATATTTAAATATTACACAAGCAAAGCGAGCAATTTTTTTTTGCTTGCTTACCACAATTGCTTTATTTCAAAGAGCGTTTTCGATTTTGTCCCATGAAAATTAAAATATTTCCGGCGGCATTTCTATTCTATCTAAGTTCTGAAGAGATTTTAATGAGATGAAAATTACATGGCCAGCAATCCGAGGAAACCACATGCCATCACGTTGCCATCTCTAACACTTTGAAAAGCTTCTCTTGGCTCGGGCCAAAAACTGTTCGGTGCACCCTTTTGGCCATTATACATTTTGTGGTAAAGTTTTTTGCCCCCACCCCCCTTCCTAACTCCTTTGCCTAGGTGGCAAAAACAAAAACAAGTTGAAAAAAAAACATAAAACTTTAGCATAGTTTGTGGCGAAAAATTGTTCATAAATCTTGTCTGCCTGGTCGGAAGACCACGACGAGAGTCAGGACCAGGCTCGATTTGACTATAAAACAATAACCGGACAGGGCAACTGAGTTGTAAATTGTGTGCCACACTTTTTGGGCTAATGAACTAAAGTCTGGAGTGTATTTTGCTGTTTTTTTGTTTTGTTCCAGGTCCCGCCTTTTGGGGTCTCATCAATCCGGAATGGTCGCTCTGCAATAAGGGACGTCGTCAGTCGCCAGTGAATTTGGAACCGCAACGCTTGCTATTCGATCCCAATTTGCGACCCATGCACATTGACAAGCATCGGGTGAGTTACTCTCTGGGGTGGAGGAGGTAAGGAAATGTGGTGTAAGCCTTGACTTCTTCCAGATAAGCGGATTGATCACCAATACCGGACATAGTGTCATCTTTACCGCCGGCAACGATACGGTGGCCAACTATGATGGCATGCAGACGCCCGTGAACATATCGGGCGGTCCCCTGTCGTATCGCTATCGCTTCCATGAGATACACATGCATTATGGCCTGAACGATCAGTTTGGCTCGGAGCACAGCGTTGAGGGTTATACGTTCCCAGCGGAGGTGAGTGCCCCCAAATCCAAGGCCACTTTAGCCACTCGCTGTCAATTTCAATTAGGGGTTTTTTTTTTTTTTCTGTGGGTGCCTAAATTTAGCTTTTGGACACTTTGACACTTGTGAGTGTGCGTCTCGATTTACTGGTGGTGTGTGTGTCCTTTTTGTGTTTGGTTTCTGCTTCTATTTCGGTTGTCGGCCTGTCAACAGATTTGTGTGGCCCTCTTTAACAATTCAATTGTGTGCCCGAAGGGGCGGGCGTCTTGCGTTCCATTCTTTTGCGTCCCATTGCCCCGGCCCATTGTTGTACTTGCTGTAAACTTGTTAGCCCTGCCTGCTCAAATATTTACACAGATAAACGAGCGGAAGTGTATTTGATCAGCATTTAACGTAGCAAATGTCGATTTGTCGCAAAAGTCAAAACTCTCACCCCCTGTCGCCGCTGCTCCTGCTGCTCCCGCTGCTGTTTGCCATATTTTTTTTTTTATTATTTTTTTTATTCTGTGTGTGGGACGCAATTGAAGTAGAAGTTAGCCCTCAATGTTATCATCAAGGCTTCGGCGTCAGCTTCCAACATGTTCAAAGTTTTAACGTCTTTTGTCTTTTGGTTGAGCACTTTTGTGCCTGTTTGCCAAAAATCATTCACACTCAAGAAAACCAAGGAGCACACTGCGAGAAACAAAATGCTGCCTAGCTTACCAAAGACCAAGGGGGAACTAGGAAGATCTGGAGTGACAGTTGCTAGTTGGGTGTTTTTAACTTTAGCTTTTAATAGATGTCTTTAGGGGTTGAACACAAGTAACTAGAAATTAACTAAGAGTTAACAATTGTCGATTTGTTTTCTGCTAAATTTATAATCCTGCTGCAGCACATCCAGGGCATCGTGTTCAAGGCACATTAATTTCTTACATTTTTCACACGACAAAAATGTGTTGCGACGCTTTTTGTCGTGCGACTGTGCTTGGAGCTGCCAGTGATTGGAAAGGTACTCCATTTTCTTAACTAGGTACGGTACAAGGTAAACGTCAAAAAATATACCTAGTTAAGGTAAAAGATATCCGGAATTTGCAGTACCTAGGTAATGGTAAAGGTACAATAAAGGTACTTTTACATGTAAAAGCATGGTTCATCCATTATTATAAGTAATGAGTATTAAAAACATAACAAAATAGAAGTTGGCTGCATAATTTGTAACTGTTCCACATTTTTGGCTATCTCTAGGTCCGTATTTGCTATGAACTTCAGCTTATACAGTAGCAATTACCTCATGTGTGTGGGAAAATCGATGTGGGAATGACGATTTAGTTTGCTTTCCAAATAGTGGCCGGTTACACCAAAGCAACTTTTGTTATTGCAACTCCAGGTATCGGCAATCGTACAAACAAAATTTGTAATTTCAAAAATATTGTCGACATTTTTATACCCTTGTAGAGGGTATATTAAAATTGTTCAGCTGTTTTGTAACGCATAGAAGGAAGCATCTCCGACCACATAAAGTATATATATTCTTGATCAGCATAACGAGCTGAGTTGATATAGTCATGTCCGTCTGTCCATCCGTCTGTTTCTATGCGATCTCCTCCGTCAGTTTAAAAGCTATCTTAACCAAACATTGCACGAAGTCTTTTGGTACAAAGACTCTGCACACTTATCGGAACCGGCCGGATCGGATGACTATAGCATACAGCTGCCATAGGAACTAACGGTCGAAAAAGTAGCTTTACGCAACGCAAACGTCCCCAAATCTTCTATTTATAAGTTTTCTATGCTTTTACATAATTCCACCAAGTTTGATGAAAATCGGACAACTATATAGAAAACCTGCCATACAAAAAAAAGTTCTGAAAAAAAGTCTTAGTATGAAAACCTTTTTTTTTTTCAATGTTATCGCTCCCTAACTTGTTACTGATCAATAATATATGCTTTCACAAAATTCTACCAAGTTTGATCCAAATCGGATGACTATAGCATATAGCTGCCATAGGAACGATCGGTCGGAAAACTAGTTTTAGTGAGAAAAACTTTTTTGTTTTCAATGCAAACGCCCCCAAACCTCGTTTTAATCGGTTTTCTATGCTTTTACATAATTCCACCAGGTTTGGTGAAAAACGGACAATTATATAGTATAGCTGCCATACAAAAGATAGGACTGAAAAAAAGTCTTAGTAGGAAAAACTTTCTTGTTTTCGAAGCTATCGCTCCCAAACTTGTTATTGATCAATATTATATGCTACCACACAATTGTGCCAAATTTGATCCAAATCGGATAACTATATCATATAGCTGCCATAAGAACTATCTGTCAAAAAAGTAGTTCTAGTGAGAAAAAAATTGTTTTTTCAATGGTAGCGTCTTTATACTTTCCAATTATAAATATTATTAGTTTCCACACATTTTTGTGGAGCTTGGTCAAAATCTGATGAATATATCATATAGCTGCCATATAACAAATCTGCATGCAAATGATCAAAGTAGTTTCGCAATCTATTGCTGAGTTTGGGAAATAACTCAGCTAATTATATTAATTTTATATTATATAAATTGTTCAAGCTACAAGAGTTTACAAACTTCGGTCGAGCCGAATTAAGTTTTCCCTCTATTTTTTTTATTGTCCGCCTTCCTCTTATCTAGCATAGAGCGACTGGAAAACAAACAAATTTATGCACCTAAGTATGTATGTATTGACAATTTCGTGCAAGAAAATTCGATTATATGTACATAAATGTGGGATCGGGAATATAAGAACTAGTAGAAGTGCCCACTTGGATTACGCAAGAACGCCATTTATTGCATCAGCCAAAGTTAGTCTGTAGTTCTCTCTCTCTCTCTCTCCCTTGTGTCTCTCTCAGTTGATCGATATTTAAAGTAAAGTCGTGAGCAGTGCTGCCAGAATCTCCGAAGCAAAAATTGCTAGATTTGGGAAAAAAAGTTGCTAAAAATTGCTCAAAATTATGTGAAAATTGCCAAAAAAAATTGCTAAACCATTAAAGTTTAAGTTTTCGACAAATATATGTATGTATTGATGAAAATATGATCACTTGTCGCAATCGCCGTGTGTTCGGCAATGTGTAGGCATAGTGCCGCTTCCTGTTCCTCCGTTTTTGTTGAATTTGGAACGAAAGGCAACTTATTTTTTTGGGTAAATGGATTTTTTAAGGCGGCGTGGTGGCGGATATCAAAAAGGTTTTGCGCCTATTGCGGATTTGCAAAACGCACAATATCTCGTTGGATCAGCGCAATCCTTGCGAATCCATTGCTTGAACTCCTCATCTTGCAGCCAGGCATCACGAAAATGTTGCTTATAAATTTTTGGCAACTTAACCCAATCACAAAACACAACAAAAGAGTGAGCGAACACTTTCAAGTTGTTCATAGTAATCGTAATATGTGTGCAGTCAATTGCACAAAGGTATAAAAAAAGTAAAAAATTCTAAAGAAAATTAAAAAATTGCTAGTTTTGTAAAACTGCTAGAGATAAATTAAAAATTGCTAGATTTGTGGCTAATAGCATTTAAAAAAAAAAATTTGCAAATTTTTTTAAAAGTTGCTAGATCTAGCAACTAAATTGCTAAAGTAGCAGCACTGGTTGTGAGTTAGCCCTCATTCGACATCCGACATCGAGTTGTCATGAAGCAAGGAGAAGTGTTCAAGTTTTACCAAGAAGTTGGATTTATTGAAGCTTAAAGTTAATCTTTCATCCTTAATTCATATTCAATCGTTTTAATTCATTTAATATTATCAATCCTGTGAACTTTATTCAAAATAAACTATAATTTGTGAAACCTACATAAATATGTGTAAACATACACACATAAGTATTCTTAATTTTTGTGCACATATGTATTAAGTGTTGTGTAGCTACTCACCTTCAAATGCTTGTGTAAATTTTCAGTAGATTTTTAATCAAACTTAATAGTTTTGTTTACACAATGTTGACATTTGCCATTCGGGTTGAAAAATGTTCCATTCAAGATCGATCAGCGGTAAATCTTTATTTCCTTTATTATTTAGTGACTGTTCAGTCATTGTTAACAATAATAAAGTTTAAATTTAACGAGACAATGCTGATCAAATTTCTTCACAAATTTCACAATGAAAATGATTATCAATCTTGAAAATTAATACAAGAGCCTCAAATCAAGTGTTATCCGAAAATCAATTCAACAATTGATATCAATACTTGGGTGCGAAAAAAAATCACTTACGAAAAGTATCTAGTACTCTACCTATTAACAAGGTAAATGCAAATTGGTAAAATGTACTCGAATTTGAAAATACCGAGGTAAGGTAAAAGGTACACAAAATTTGTATCGTGGTATGTACCTAGGTATTTGTAACTTGGTACTTCCAAACACTGATTAATTCACATTTCGAATATTTTGCTAATGTAAAGTAATAGGCTGATGGGTCGTAGGTTGTTGACATGCGTTGGGTCCTTGTTTTTCTTTGGCAATAATACTACTTTGGCTTTTTTCTTCGGTTTTCTGTTAAAACATCATATTTTCGAATTTATTTAACGAGCATTTGATTAACTCGAAACTATAAGAACAATTTTTTTTTTTTTTTTTGGATTAAGTCCATTGAGAACTTTAAACGCCTTTTTTACAAAATCCATTATATTGAAGTAGGTGAGCGATATAGTTAAACAAATGCACTAATTATGGAAATTATGTTGCATTTTTGTCGGCACCTTAAGTAATGTGATAGCCTGTTTAAGCCGAAAATCAAGATTAAAATTTATGGGAGGACAACTAGATTTCCAACTCAAATATAATATAGCAGTTTTAAAAAGGAAAGTTGATATAACATTGACGTAACTAAATATTTACTGAAATGTACGATAGCAGATTCATGGAATGCTAGGACCATAACAGTTTCCCTCTCGCCATTATAATCCTGGTTATATGTCACTTTATCGGAACAGCTCGATGCAGTAAGTTGGTTCTACCTCATAGATTAAGTTTTTGTATGCCTTGGAATGCCCTTAGGCTCTACTAGGATATTCTCCAATGCGCTCACATTCTGCGCGACGCAGTTTTTGGTTAACTATTGTGAGCATGTTGCTTAGTGCAGACCAATTCTCTTTCGAGTTAAGTATGATGTTCACCAGGTTACATACGACCGACCAAAATCGATTGTTGTGCCAGAAAACATCGATGCTGTGCATGACCTGACAATGCGAGATTGTCATGTGACTTACCGTGAGATGCCTAACATTAGTTCCACCAACATGTGTAAGATTTTGTATGAACACCTTAAGGTAAAAAAGGTTTGTTTGCGTTGAATTCCGCATAATTTCACAATTGCTCAAGAAATGGATCTATAATAGCCAAAGAAATGCTGAAAAAAAACTATCGCGGTACTTCAAAAGACGTTTATAAGATCGTCACAGCTGACGAATCGTGGATATATGCGTTAGAGCCGGAAACAAAACAGCAATCGACCGTGTGGGTGTTTCAAGGCGAGCCAAATGGGCCGAATGGGTCATGTGGACAGTCAATTTAGAGTGGTACACGAACATTTGTTTGACGGAAGTCTTCGGAGAACTTCGCAACACTAACCGCCGAAGACGAATCAATTTCGCCCAATCCTCGCACAAGCTACCAAATTGTCTGAAATTGTCAAATCTATTCGATGGGTCATCCGCCACTTTTATGCATAATTTGTATTAAATTTGAGGAACTATATTAAGTGAATGATATTTTTGCTTATTTATTACATTTACATGGTTTTCAAGACCAACTGTGACATATTTTGGGTGCCATATGGCGACGGCGACACTGCGATTCGCTTACAGACACCTCGTCTGCCGCTCACCCTGGGATGACGCGTCGCTGCTTTATTTGGCCTGACACAATGTACACATGTGCGTGCTTCCTTGTTTTTGTTTGCAAGCGAGTGTTTGTTTGTTTGTTGTTTGGCAAATATGAGTTTGCCCTTTTCAAGGCTTAGAGAAGGATTTCTTTACGCACACACACTTGATGGCCTGAGTTGATTTGCGAGCAGTTTATTAAAAATATGTAAATACAGTGGGGCAGGGGCCCAAGTTAAACAAAGGAAGGAAGAAATGCTCTGCTAATGTCAGAGGTAGCCTCCTTTTGGAACCCTTGAAGTGTTGTGTTTTCATTCCCCCATTTGGCAGCTCCATTTCCTTGTCGGACGCCATGCGGTGCTTTTGTATTCATTCTTTTCATTCTTTCGTCTGGCAGACAAACAAAATAACGTTATAAATCTGTTGCATGTCAGCAGTTGCAGTTGCAGTTGCAGTTGCGGATCGACTCCCGGCCTGCCGTCCAATGTCAACGCAAATTAATTAGAAACTTGTCTCTGACTGACGATGAGACGCTCGCTCTGACTATGACAAACGATGCGCCGCAAAGTATGCCATGTATTTTGGTTAAATTACTTTTGGCTCAGCCGCGTCGCGTAAGTGCAAAACAAAACCGGATTCTATCCTGGCCTAGACAGGTCCCAAAAAATTCGATCCGCCTTAATGAATTCGTAATTGGCAATTTTAATTAATCCCAAACAAATCCGCACAAACCCAAGCATAACAACAACAACAACATTAGCGCAGCACCCAATATCTTGGATTTCAGTTGCGTTGTCATTGGATGCTTGGATTTGGGAGAGGGATGGCGGTGCGGGGGGAGGAGGAACTGGAAGAAACTGACGAAGGAAACTGGTGATTTTGATTTGTTCTGTTTTGTGGTAATTTAGCACTTGTCTTGTGGCTAAAATTTAATCATTTAAACGTACTCGCTGGGATTTGTGAACTGGGAGTGGGTTAAGGGCGAAATTGGGGATGAGAGCGTGAGCTAGGTAAAGGGAAAATCAAACAAGTCATTTGATTGAAATTATATTAAACTGTTTGTCCGTTTCTTAGCTTTCTTCCTGGTCTACATACATCAGATTAGTTCGAACTGAAATTGAAACAGTCGACTCGAAGGATGTATAGCTATCCGTAAACTGAGGTTGGATGTTAGTGAGTAAGATACATAAGACTTGGGCCTTATAAATTTCAACTCAAAAACAACACCAAAGCTATGCACGAAATAATTTTCCTTGATTTTTAACATGTTGCAGTCCAGGGTACAGGATACTGTTTTTAGATAGCTGGCAGGATAGCTCAAAAAATGCTGTATATATTGTAAAAGCCACATCTAATTCGCTGGGTTTTGATATACATTTTCCTATAACTAAGCAATTCAAACCATTTGACTGAGGAAAAGCTAAAATATTCCAAAAGTATTTACTCTTCATCTACCTTTAACATATTGGAATAGATGTTACCAAATTAGCTGTACAAATCAAGAACAAAAGAACAAACCGTTTCAAAAGACTCTAAATACAGCTTTTATTTGGCCTGTTGCGAATTTCAAGTCGATTTCGTCGAAACGTTAGTATTTTATAGTCGAAAGATATATAACGTTGTGTAGACGGTATAGAAGTTACGTTTACTAGATCAGGTATAAAAAAACTCGGAATTGCTCAATCTCAAGTAAATTCAATTCGAGAGAAATCTGGACGGCATTTAGATACCACAGATTTGCTAGTTTTTTAAAATCATTTAAAATTTAACGAACTTGAATTCGAAATACAAACGCTTAGGCTGCGCGCAGAGTGCGCGCGATAAGCGATGCTACGCGAGAAGCGATAAGCAATGCGAGAAGATGGCATAGTGAAACCTTTGAACGAAGCGAGTTGCATTGATCAACTTTAATTTGCTGTCAGAATTTACCATGATTTAATAATACAAAATTAGGCTAGTAGTGACAGCAAGCAGCTCAGAGAGCGCGAGCTTTATTTTCTGTTGTTATTGTGAGCGCAATTACTTGAGAGCAGTAAGTTGCATTACTCTATTTTAGTTATTAGTGTGGGCGTGTTGGATTCAGACAAAGAATATTACGATTAATTTTGTTAACAAAAATAAAGTGTCCACCCACTCAACCAAAATCGAAATGAAAAGGGAGAGAAATATATTTCAATTATATGGGTCATTCTTTTTTAAACCGAACGGTTTTAAAATTTACCATTTTTGATGTAAATAAAGAAAAATCCGAAATTAGATCTCGATACTTCTACCAAAACGTGATTTTCGGTTTTGCAAAATACATTTTGTTAATTTTTTAAACAATTTCAAAAATCGTCAAAAACAAAAAAATGGATATAAGGGTTTTTTTTTAAATTTGATTTCTCAGGTTTGGTTTATCGGACAGGTCTCATGTTGATATTGCTGAATAGTATTTAATCTAAATTTAATAACGTTTTAAATTGTTTAATAATATATAGTAATTGTTGCTAGAGTTTATATTTAATTTTTTCTCAGTGTTAACCACCATGATATACACACCTGATCATATTAATAGGTACACACATCAACTCTGACTTTAAGGTAACAGAAAACAGTTTTATTCATTGTTTCAAACTTAAAATTTGTTCTCATTGGTTCTTAAACTATTTGTTTTTAATAAAATAAACTTAATTGTAACATAAAAGAGATCATATTTTGTGTTTCAGATACGTTTTCTGTGTGATCATAATAATAGGTACACTTCATGTGTTGGTAAGAAAAAAAATTGTAATTTCCATTTTGCGTTCTTTTTTTAGGTAAATTAGTATTTCCTAACTTAAGATCCAGTGTATCCACCTCTATTTTTGGCCACTACTGCTATTCTTTTTGGCATACTTTTAATAAGGGCCTGGCAGGTCTCTACTGGTGTCTCATACCACAGGAAGGTGTCCACCTTCCCATAATTTTTGTTTATTTGAAAATGAATGCTTTGCCAATTTCTTTTTCAATGGGGTTAAGGTCGGGGGATTGGCTTGGCCACTTCAGAACGTCAACTTTTTGGTCCTCGAAAAATTTAGATAACAGCCTTGATGTGTGTTTAGGATCATTTTCTTGCTGAAATACCCAACGTAATGGCATATTTTCCTTAGCATACGGTACCATAACTGTTTCCAATATGGATTTGTACTCTTCAGCATTCATTTTGTTCGTAGTCTGATAAATTGGACCTACGCCGTACCAGGAGAAGCAACCCCATACCATTATATTGCCACCTCCATGTTTGACTGTTTTTTTTGTAATCCGTGAATGGAATTCCTTTCCATTAGGGCGTCGAACATTCCTTTCACAGTCATTCCCAAACAAATTAATCTTGGTTTCATCGCTCCATAATATGTTTCTCCATTTTTTCTCCCCGGTGCATCCTACCCAGTCTTTGTGGTCCCTTGCAAAAGTTTGCCTCATGGTGATATTTTTTTTGCGCATAAGTGGGACTTTTCTGGCAATTTTTCCTGGTAGGTTGGCATCTTGTAGTCGTCTTCGGATAGTTGGAGCACTAACTGAATTCCCAATATCGGCTGCAATAGCCTTCGATGACTTAAATGGGTCCTTTTTGCTCAAAGTTACTATGTAGTGGTCAAGGGTTTCTGTTGTTTTTTGTGGCCTTCTACGGGTTTCCTGTCTTGGTTTTCTTTCTAATGCATTTTTAACAAAATTATGAGACCTGTTCATTAATTTGGCGATGGCTCGCAAAGATTTGCCTTCTTTTCTCAGACTAAGAACCAATCGAGCTTCTTCTTTAGCAAATGAGAATTTCGACCCATTTTTTCTAAAAAAAATAATTATTTAATTCTCTGTATTGACAGGAGCTATACTTAATTTACCTTTAGTTACCAAAAGATCACTGATTACAAAATTATTCACTTGATACTTGTGAGAAACGGAGACTGTACCTATTATTATGATCAGGCGAAATGTGTGGTGGACTCGCAATTTATAGAAAAGCTTTGATATACGGGGCAGCCCCTCTTTCAACTCTTTGTCACAGTGTGGCCAGACATTGACAACAACAAAAAACCAAAAATTAAAAAGTTGTCAACACTAAAAGTACGAAAAAACCATCTATAATTAAAAAATTCCGGTGTGTACCTATTAATATGATCAGGTATGTAGGTTCTATGAATATACATTTTATTGAACTAAACATAACTTAAATTATGGTGCTTTCAAAAAGATGGAGACTTTCCAAAATAGTCATAAATGCGCTCGTTTTCTGATTATAAATGAAACTTTTGTCGGGAGAAAATGGTACCCTAGCCGCTACTCTTCATGAAGCGTCGTTTTTAACCCGTTTTTCTGATCAGCTTCGAATAATTTTCGAGTCATTTGCAAGTCTTTTTCGAGTCGTTTTTGAATGATTCACATTTTGAACAAATGCATGAGTAATTTTCGAGTCTTCCTTAAATCGCACATGAAACTAATCTCTTTTTAATCTTCAAATGGGGTCGAAAAAGACTCAGTAAGGTGAGGAATCACCTAATGATCTTCCAAATGCTAGGTGGGTTTTATAGTTTAAAAGATATTAATTTTTGAAGTTTTAAACAAATTATAATACGCCCTTAAATAAAGTTATGCCACGAAATCAGATTTAGAGCTATGTGATTGAAACTTGTCAAGTTTGCTTTATATATACATATCAAGATTTTCAAAAATGTTCACTTCTCGCAGATCGGAAGTCTATATCATATTTCGGTTTTTTGCAAGAGCGAAAAATCACGTTTTTGTGGGAGTGTCAAGATCTAATTTCGGATTTTTTTTTATTTAAATCCAAAATGATGAATTTTAAAACCGACCCATATTGATGATTTACAATAAGAAGCTAAGAATGCAACAAAAAATAATTGCGATCTGAGCGAGCTCAAGAGAGAAATCAGGTTGCAAGCTGCTTTCTCGCATCGCAGTCGCTTTATCGCATGCACTCGCATATCCCTCCGCCCTCACTCTGACACCTTTTGAGCGATGGCATTAAAAAAAGGTTGCAGTGGTTTATCGCGCGCTCTCGCCCAATATTATCGCATCGCTTCTCGCGCTCACTCTGACATCAGCCTAAGGCGAACAGGAGAAATTGCTTTTGCACCGACTCAATAAGGCTCTGGTATGTTGCATACTGTGGTGAAGTATAGGTCGGGCAAGTGAGACGTAAAGAAGCTTAGTGGTGTATGGGTCATCAAACTCCTTAGACCAACGTTTAACAAATGCGAACACCCCTTTGGCTTTGCTAACGATAATCCCAATTTGATCAGAAAAGTTCATATTATGGCTGAATAATACGCCAAGGTATGCGCTCGAGGTACCCATAAATGGGGCAGAGCGGTAAAAGGACATAACACTACATGTGATGAGTGATTAAAGTACAGCAAGTTGTTAATGCACCAGGATTGACGGTGGTTAATGTCATTTTGCAACAGACAATGTGAATCGGGGTCTGTGAGCTGCATACAAATTTTAACATCGTCTGCATACATCAACACATTACAATGACAGAAGGAAGGTCGTTTATGAATAATCCAAAAAGCAACGGTCCTAAGTGACTCCCTTGTGAAGCTCCGGAAGTGACGTAAACACACTTGGAGAAGGTGTTGTTAAATAAGGTTTTCAGTGTTGCGGTTTGCCAAGTACATTGAAATCCAGTTGACTAAGGGGTTGGGATAACCTAAAAGTCATAATTTCTTTAAAAGCAAAAGGATATTAACTGAATCAAATGCCTTGCCAATATCTGTGAAGATAACATTTGACTGATTTTTGAGCTTTAATCCGTCCCTTATTATGGAAGTAAACTAGAAAAGATTTGTTGATGGAGACATAAGAGAGCAACACTGGTGCTGCAACTGAGAAGTTATAACCAATTCAAAAAGTTTGCTATCACACTATCATTCTGAATATCAGTTTTACTATCTTTTTTATGAAGTGGTAAAATGAAGGATTCCTTCCAGATATCAGGAAAAAAGCTGTGGTGTAGGCATAATTCAAAAATTTTTGAAATCATTTGCACAATTCTTGAGAACACAGCTAGGAATTTCGCCCGGACCAGAAGAGAAGGAAGTTTTTACAAATTTAAGGGCCGATTTCTGTTCTTCCAGATAGCTGCTATGTGTCAGATAAGCTCACAATTTACTCTACTTGTCGTAAGTTTATGTGACTATGTAGAAGATGAGAAATCGGCCAGCCATCCCCAGTTTTTGTATGTTCGACTCTCTTCCAGAAATAGTTGTTTGTAGACAGTTTGACTCGTAATCTCTTTTTTGAACTCGTGCAATCGAGTGTTGGTGTAGGAACTGTGGAGTTGCCAGGGTGGGTAGCAGTTGACCTTAGGTAAAGGTGGGACGTTGGCTGAGTTAATTTCTTTGGCGAAGTTTGCGACTCTTCGGATTGTAGAATTAACGCTGTACGACATTTTGGCTTTGATGGCACTGATGTAATATTTGCGAAGATGAAGGTTTGGGGTGTGGTTTAGTTTTGGGGTCAGTTTGTATTAGTTTGTAACGGACGGAAGTCCGGACTCGGCCGTATGAGACATATACTTTCTATACTTGCAGGCAGATCAAGTTTATTTTCAATTTTTACCACACCATTCTCTTTCTTTTGGTCATAACTTGACCAATAGATGATGGCACTACTTGCTGGTTGAGGGATTTTCAAAACTGACCAATAGATGGCGCCACTACTGTGAGCATTTGGCAAGCCAAGCTCTCTTTTGGTCATAATTTGAGTATAGTTCATCCGATTTTTATCATTCCTTGGGCAAATCTATAAATAATCTTTATTGCTAAATATTTCTTAAAGGTACAAACCATCTTTCTACCTAACTGAGGGAGATAAACCGTTTTTTTCAAATTTCGGGGGCGGCATTAGCCGTGGCAAAAATTGAAAATAAACTTGATCTGCCTGCAAATATTAAAGGTATATGTCCTATTCATATCCAACCTCTATCTTCTACCATCTCTGAGATCTCTGCGTTCATACAGAAGGACTTGGCGTTATCCAGCACCGCAATTTCTGCATTTCGCTTGTCACGCAATTTCTCACTCTATTCCCAGGGAATAACTCACAGCCCTTGCAGAATTCTGCGAATTGTTAAATCGATCACGCTGCCGCCTCTAGCTCAGTTTATGCCCTAATGGACTGTGAACTCTACCTGGGGGGGCCAACGTTGGACTGGCCAACCTGCGGTTGCCATCCATCGCGTGGCAACCCAAAAACGACCAGCGACCAGTAGCCGGCAACGACGGCAACGGCAACCGACGATGGCTTAACCATTAATTTACGCGCTAACCATGAAGTACTTAAATATACAAATGTATCCTGTGTAGTCTGTGTGTAAATGTAGCTATATCTGTGCTCCGCACTCACCGGCAACACACAGTGACGGTGCAGAGCATGAAGAGGGGGGGGAGGGGGTGGCTAGATTAAACGAACGAAAGCCAAAATATTTGCTGCTAATGAGGTCGTGCTGTAATTTCGGCTAAAATCTAACCCTTCCTTGTGCTCAAATCCATTTAAAGGGTTTTGCCAGCGATTAAAGCGCTATTCGTGCGGCTGAGTCGCTAATGTGAAGGAAATTGGTTTGGTAAGTCTAAACCGATTTTGGTCCATTCGAAATGTTTGCTTCACTCACTCAACGTTTGCTCTTTTTGTGATCTCTTCATGTGGCTGCTGCTGCTGCTGTTGCTGTTTGTGCAGCGCATAATTAGGCAGCAAGTGCTACAAGTGCATCATCATCCGCAGAGCCGGGTGGCCAGAGTAACTACTGTGTATGTTCCCATGTGTTTGACAATGTCCCGAGTGCGTTGTTAAGCTAATTTGCTTCATTTGTCTAGAAAACTGACAGACGACTTGACTTGGCCGGCCAACGGAGGTGGGTTGTTTTAGTCGGGTTGAAGGGATTGGCAAAGTGTTGACATGAGGCCATGTTCTCGGGCCTAGTCCCAGACTATTTAGCCCTGCCCTGGTCATGCCATGTGCCAACGTTAACGTTGTGCCCGGTCAGTGCAACACGAAAGCCAAGTCAACCAGCTAAAACAACACACACACACACACACACTCACACCACGAAATGGTTAAGGTACAGTGGGTAAAAAGGGGAGACTAACCCATCCGTTTAGTATTTTAAGCACAAAACGAAGTAGTGGAGCTTACTTCATGAATAACATATTTACAAGACACAACCCAACACATAAACAAGTCTCCTAACATAAAATATATTTAACGTTAGTGACAAGGATCAGCTTGCACGTACAGCCACTTGAGATGCGTTTTGTGTACCCCTCAAACTAAATTTCATAAAGAAAAGCTAACTCTTAAACAAAAAATCCCAAAATTTGGACATTTTTATCGGATACTGGTATAAAAGTAAGCTGTCAATAAAACACAATCAGCTGCTTTGGTTAGAAAATATAAATCCAAATGGGGAAATGGGGGTTGGCTAAGTATTTAGACAAGATTTCAATATTGAATTATTCTCAGCACAAGACCTCAAATGCTTAAAGAACGATTGATTTTCTAGACTAGTTTTTTTACAGTCTACGAGTATATGAAAGACCAATTGGCAAAGTACATCCTGGCCACTGAACCGCACACAAAAATGGCAACCAAATCGGCAGTTTCAACCCTAAAGGTGCTTCGTCTAAAAAAGAGTTGGCACTATACAACTCGAAAAGAAAATGGGTATAAAATTCAAAAATAAAGAAGAAAAAAAGAAAAGCCAGTAGCTCCTGGCCACTGAACCGCACTGGCAGGCGGCTCGATGCCGAATGAGTTTGAAATGCTGCAGGGCTGCCCTTATATAGGACGCTAAACGCACAAGCAATGCCCACTTAGTTTTGAAAATGAGTAAAAATGTATCGATTGTAGTTGAAATCAATATGATAAAATGCGATAGCCAACGGTTGTTTTTGAATCAAGTCAAACTGCGACTTAATTGCAAGCTATTTTGAACCAAAGGTGCACAAAGATATAAAAGTATGTAACAGGGAGAAGGAATCATCTCCGACCATTGTTTGTTTTTAATGCTAGTTTCTCCAAACTCGGTCAATACGCAGTTGACATGCTTTCAAACAGATTTGCCAAATTTGGTCAAAATCGGATGACTATATCTTATAGCTGCTATAGAACCATTGGTCGGAAAATGTGTCTTAGTAAGGAAAACGTTTTTGTTTTCAATGTAAGCGTCACCAAACTCGACCAATACTCATTTGACAAGCTTTCAAACAGATTTGCCAAGTTTGGTCCAAATCGGATGACTATATTTTATAGCTGCCATAGGAACCATTCGTCGGAAAATGGGTCTTAGTAAGGAAAACTTTTTTGTTTTTAATGTAACCGTCCCCAATTTCGGCCAATACTCAGTTAAGATGCTTTCAAATAGATTTGAAAAGTTTGGTCAAAATCGGATGACTATATCTAATAGCTGCCATAGGAACCATTGGTCGGAAAATGTGTCTTAGTAAGGAAAATGTTTTTGTTTTCAATGTTAGCGTTTCCAAACTCTGCCAATACTCAGTTTTCATGCTTTCAAATATATATGCAAAGTTTGGTCAAAATCGGATGACTATATCTTATAGCTGCCATAGGAACCATTGGTCGGAAAAAGGGTCTTGGTAAGGAAAACTTTTTTGTTTTCAATGTAAGCGTCTGCAAACTCGACCAATACTCATTTGACATGCTTTCAAATAGATTTGCCAAGTTTGGTCCAAATCGGATGACTATATCTTATAGCTGACATAGGAACCATTGGTCGGAAAATGTGTCTTAGTAACGAAAACGTTTTTGTTTTCAATTTTATCGTTCTTTAACTCGCCGATTGTACATTATATAAGTTTTCGAAAAGAATCGCGAAATTTGGTCTGTGGGAAAATGGGTCTAAGTGAGAGAAGTTTTCGTTCTTAAACTCTGATATTTCCAAAACAGCATTTGCAAGGGTATAACAACTTCAGCACAGACGAAAATTCTTACATATCCCACAATTTTTTAGATAAGACTGTTCGAACCTTAGACAGATATATAGTACACCCTATATGCTAGAAAACAAGATATTTTCAATAATTTGCTCTGTTCATGGTATAGTACTTACTTACAAAAAAGTCTTGCGGTATTTCCGCAAGCTTGTCTTTGCAAGCGCGTAGTTCTAGTTGTATTCGTCACATCGGTTCACGCTAGAGCTTTTTGGAAAGCTCTTTTCACGCGCTAACACGTGTTTGATTTATTGTTGTTTGTTTTTAGTCGTTCGTGAGCTATAGCGTCGCAAACATGGAGCAAAATAAAGAGAAAATACGGCATATTTTACAGTACTACTACGATAAAGGCAAAAATGCATCTCATGCTGCCAATAAAATTTGTGCAGTTTATGGACCCGATACAGTTTCCATTTCCACCGCACAACGATGGTTTCAACGTTTTCGTTCTGGTGCAGAGGTGATCGAAGATGTGCCACGGTCCGGAAGGCCTGTCGTCGAAAATTGCGATAAAATCGCTGAATTGATCGAAAGAGACCGGCATAGTAGCAGCCGTAGCATCGGCCAAGAGCTGGGCATGAGTCATCAAACCGTTATAAACCATTTGAAGAAGCTTGGATTCAAAAAGAAGCTCGATGTATGGGTGCCACACGACTTGACGCAAAAAAACATTTTTGCCCGTATGGATGCACGCGAATCGCTTCTGAATCGCAACAAAATCGACCCGTTTTTGAAGCGGATGGTGACTGGCGATGAAAAGTGGGTCACTTACGACAACGTGAAGCGCAAACGGTCGTGGTCGAAAAGCGGTGAAGCTGCCCAGACGGTGGCCAAGCCTGGATTGACGGCCAGGAAGGTTCTTCTGTGTGTTTGGTGGGATTGGCAGGGAATCATCCACTATGAGCTGCTCCCCTATGGCCAAACGCTCAATTCGGACCTGTACTGCCAACAACTGGACCGCTTGAATGCAGCACTCATGCAGAAGAGGCCATCTTTGATCAACAGAGGCCGAATTGTCTTCCATCAGGACAACGCCAGGCCACACACATCTTTGGTGACGCGCCAGAAGCTCCGGGAGCTCGGATGGGAGGTTCTTTTGCATCCACCGTATAGTCCGGATCTCGCACCAAGTGATTACCACCTATTTCTGTCCATGGCGAACGAGCTTGGTAGTCGGAAGTTGGCCACAAGAGAGTCCTGTGAAAATTGGCTCTCCGAGTTTTTTGCCAATAGGGAAGCGAGCTTCTATAAGAGGGGCATTATGAAGTTGGCATCTCGTTGGGAACTCGTCATCGAACAAAACGGCGCATATTTGACTTAAATCGCATTATTATAACCAATTTTATGAACAATTGAAAATTCAATAAAAATGCCGCAAGACTTTTTTGACAACCTTATATATACCTTAGTCATTTCATAGGACATAAGTTCACGATCGATCTTCAAAAGTATGACCGATTTGCATGCAATTTGAAAATTTTTGAAATTATTTTTATTTATATGAGCAATAATAAAGAATAGGGAGCATTTCGCTTTAGATTCAGGTTTCGTAATATGCTCAAAAGATATTTCTCTGCCTTGATAATAGATATTAATGATAAAAATTTGTGATTTCACGCGTGTTACTAACAATTTTTTGGCGTGTACTTCTGCTGTGTAGCGAGGCCGCCGGAGTGCCGAGTATCTGAGGACCATTGAAATTTGACCACGGCGGTGTTTGCAATGACCTGTTTCTAAATAATGAACCGCCCTCTCTTGATGTCTCTTGAATACTGATTTCATGTATTATAATCGGGAACAAATGCGAGCGGCGGGCTGAACTGGTACAGAGTATATTATAGACACCGACTTTCACTTGTTTTATATAAACACTTATCACTTTTTTAGGAGTAGAATGTTAAAACACAATTTCTGAAGAATTCAAAATAAAGATAATTAAAGCTTGACTGGAAAGCCGTTGGCCTGACGTTCTCCAGTGTTTCATGTGCGAGTACTGGGCTAAGCTGTTCTCTGCCTTGGAGTACTACTACACAGCTTCCCTGGTCTTCCCGATCGTTTCTCATGGCAGAGGACCACACTGTTGCCGCATGTCTTCGTGATTTCATACTACAGATCTGTGTAGTCTAGCAAGATTTCCATTCCCGCAAGGACTCGCCAGTTTGTCCCATTTAGCAGCGAAATACAGTCCCCTTTTTCAAGGGGATGCCTGCCGAAGTGAAGTCGACGAAGATCTCACGTGTATATTGCATTTAAGTTGTGTTCCAGACCCTGCTGCGAAATCAGTTGCACCCACTCCGCAAAAAATTGTGTGCTTGGACTCCAACAGATACGTTGCCACAATTCGGGGCAATCTTGATTGGGGCATTTTCATCACCTCTACGAGATAATCAAAATGTAACTGTAGTACGTAGACCTGTCACAAGATGTATCGCATAGTTTAGAGTGTTCCGGGTAAAGAAGTCTCCATTCAGGAATCACTTCTCATCTCTTGACTTACTCCCTTTTTCATTTTTATACCCTGTTCCCATTAAAAATGGGGGCAGCTACTGCAGGCAGCTAGGGCGCTTGTAAGTGTGTACGCGCGCGTGTGTGTGTTTTTCTTTTATATAGGGGGGAAAGCATTGAAAGCCGGATAGTGTGGGACTTGGAATTACCTCACCCACTAAAACCACCCCTAATCTCCGTTTCGCTCTCGCGGTACCACCGCTAAGTATTACTTCACGAGGGGGAGCTGGCATGAAAGCCTCAGCTAGATATCTATCTAGGACTTGAAGACATTCTACGCTGTCTTTCAGCGCGACCCAGGGACTTAATTATTTGCGCTGCGAAATTGCTAAAAGCAGACCAATTGTTTTGCGAGCTAAGTAGAATACCCATCAAGTCGTTGACTATGAATGGTCTCCCAATCTCTAGACTTAGCTCTTCCCGTTCAGCTGCGAATCAAGGACAGACAAAAAAGATATGCTCAGCTTCTTCAAGGATCCCTGCACAGTGTGTGCAAAAAGGATCCGACTCATGCTTAAACCTAAACCAGTATCATTTGAAACATTCATGTCCCGTCAGTGCTTGCGTCATGTAAAAGTCGGTATGCCCGTGCGTCCTACTAACGCACAGCCTTAAGTCCGGTATTATCCGTCTTGTCCATTGCCCGTTGGTAGCAGTTCTCCATCTCGACTCCCACAGCGCAAACATCTCTTCCCGGCGGCCAAGTGGCGTGTTTCTGCTGCAGGCTTCTTTAGCAAGTAAGTCCAATGGGGCCATGCCTGCTAGGACCAGCGCTGCGTCCTCGGAAACGGTGCGGAAAGCGCACAACACTCTAAGTGCGCACCTGCGGTATGCAGATCTGCAGTCCCGGCCGTACGAAAGTACCTCCATTGCTGGTGCCCCCATATCGGTGATCCGTAAAGTATTATCGACTTCACCACGTTTGCGATACGCATCCTGCATCGCTGACGGAGTCCGGCAATGTTCGACATCATTCCCGCTAACGCGATTGAGGTCCTGGCTGCTTTCTCGCCGACATACTCAAGATGTTGCTTGGTCCAATATTAGGCCCAGGTACCTAATGGCAGGCTTCGACCTTATTAAGCAGCTTCCGACTTCAATGGAAGCAGATTCCACTTTCTTCCAGCTACTGGCTGGCACCAATTCCGTCTTGTGGGCTGCCAAACTCAGTCCGTTATCTCCGAGCCATGAGATAACCTCACGGATGGCCGCTTTTGTGCTGACTTCGACTTCTTCCACGTGTTTAGCGACTGAGATGACTGCAATGTCGTCAGCGAATCCCACTATTGTACAGCCGTGAGGTAGCGGTAGGCGCAATACTGCGTCGTACATGACATTCCAGAGAGTTGGACCTAGCACCGATCCTTGAGGTACGCCTCCAGAAATCTCACGTTGCTTTTCTCCTGCTGCAGTATCAAATAGGAGTACTCTATTCGTGAAGTAGTCGCGGATTATCCTGATGAGGTACTCAGACACTCGCAGCCGGTGTAGCGCTTCAAGTATGCTTTGCCAACTGGCAGTGTTGAAGGCATTTTTGACATCCAGTGTAGTAATAAGGCAGTATTTCTTGCGTCCACCGCGCCACCTGGTGCCTTCGATAGCTTCTTGCGCTATACCTACCACCTTTGCGATTGCGTTTGTAGTGCTCAGCTTCTTTCTGAACCCGTATTGATGCTCAGAAAGGCCTTCCCGTTCAACAAGTTCTTCCCAAGAACGTCCAGCATTGAAAGAGGTCAGTATGAAGAAGGGTTTTCTAGCGCGCGTGTGTGTGTGTTTGCATGTGTGTCTCAATTGTACAGGGTATTTTGTAGTCGGGTCACTCGACTACAGCGCTTTACTTGTTCACTGTCAGTGTCTTGGACTTATTACTGTTTATTTTGCCAGAAGCTGTGTGTGGCGTTTACCATGCTCTGCAGTTGAGTGGCATCTTCCCCGGGGATTACTAGATCGTCAGCGTTTTTATACTCTGTACCGAAGGTACATAGAGTATATTAAGTTTGTGCAAAAGTATGTAACAGGGAGACGGAATCATTTCCGACCCTATAAAGTATATATATTCTTGATCAGCATCAACAGCCGAGTCGATATTGCCATGACCGTCTGTCCGTCCGTCCGTCCGTCCGTCCGTATGAACGAAGAGATCTCAGAGATGGTAAGAGATAGAGGTTTGACATGTATGGGACATATATTTCTTATACTTGCAGGCAGATCAAGTTTATTTTCAATTTTTGCCACGCCCCCTCGCGCCCCCGCAATTTGGAAAAAACGTCATATCTCCTACAGTTTTGGAGATAGATCGTTCGTTACTTCTAGAGATACCTTGTAAACAAAATTATTTATCGATTTGCTGAAGGAATAATAAAGATCGGATGAACGATACTCAAGTTATGAGCAAAAAACGGCCAGTTAACACCATCTACCCACCCACCAACAACCACAGCAACATATCCTAACCGTTCAACACAGGCAATCTTAGTGCGAGAGAGAAAGAGAGAGAGAGAGAAACTTAGAGAGCGCACCGCGTTGTGCAAATGCGAGTGTAAGGGTACAGAGTATGTTATAGTCGGGCTTGACCGACTGTCTTTCTTGTTTTTTCTATTCTTTTAGGAAATGCATTCTATAAATGCTGGAAATGAAGGTATACCTTCTTGGCTTCGAGCTGGTCCACATTTATCGTGTTTAAAAACTAATTTGTTACCCTCAAGACATTTTGGAATTGACCTGGGACATTCGCATAGATATTATCGCTCTTATCTACTGTTGTTTGTTGATGTGTAGAGCGATCTCTAGGATATGCTGCAATCCTGACGCTACCTGGCATTCCTCTTTAAAAGACACTACACACAACAAAAAGGCAAGCTCAAAAATATTGATTTGATCTCGACCTTCGGATCAAAAATTCAAGTACCAGTCGTACTAAATTCTACTTGAATCAAGTACGAAAGGATTGGAGCAATACTAAAAGGCTTGTAACAATCCGAAAATGCTCATTTCATGTACGGATCCTACTTGAAAATCAAATGATCCTGTCAAAGCGAAAGAGCGAAAAGAAACTGAGAGAGAAAAGCTCTCTCAGGCTATATGGGTACACACACAAACACCAATATCTGACAGATTGGTGGTGTGGGTTTTTTGCACTAACCCGTTGCCTTGGAATTCCCAACCAGTTATAGCCTTTTCAGTATGAGCAGTCAATGGTTCAAGTCTATTGAAGAGACTTCAATAGCGACCACGCCCCATTGTAATGTTGTTGGTGTGTCCTATTTTTACAGTTGTAAGCAAACTAATGACCTCGAGCCGGTTAGACTTGCTGGTTTGATAATGAAAAAGGTCGTTAAAAAAGTCGCAAGGAGTTTTTGTGAGATGTTTTGGTTATTTGGTTCCTTTATTAAAAGAAAAATATACAATTTTGGCAATCTTTTTTTGTCTCAAAAATTTGGTAGCATATTTATTATTCTTAATTTAGCATTGATGACCCACTGTTCCAGTTGGCTTACCACCTATGTGCTTTGTGTGTGTGTGTGTGTGTTAGGGACAGCCTAAGCCAGGCCAAGCCAAGGCAAAGTTTGCAGCTGGCTCCACATTTGCTAGCCTTTCCCTCTTTTACTGGTCTGCGTTTGGAATCCATGCAGTGAAAACATGTGTAATTGATCTGATTAAGTTGCCTGTGCCTGTGCCTCCTCCGTCTGTCTGTCTGTCTGTCTGTCTGTGTGGTTGTGTGTGGCAAGAAATATGCCAGCAGTATCGCTTTGTGTATGCGGCCTGCTTCTGCTCAAACACTCAGACAAACAAACCTCCATCTCCATCCTCCTCGTCCTCCTCTCTGCCTGAGCCTGTGCCTTACCCTCCGTCAGCTTTCCCTGTTGTCCGGCTATTTGCTGGTACTTACTCTCCCTGTTGTTGTTGTTGTTGTTGTCCATGTTTATTTGCTGCCACACGCTTTTGCTGTTTAATGAAACGGAAGTATAACATTTTAGTTTGTGGTTAAATATTGTATAATTTTTACACAAACATGGCTCGCTTTCTTCCTCTCTCTCTCAGTGTGTGTGTGTGTGTGTGTGGTGAGTCGAAAGGCTTTCACCTTATGTTTTAATCAATCTACCGCTATTTTCTATTGATAAGTGGTTAACACCAATTAAACACAAGAGTTTAATTAATAGATCAGCTCAATTAAGCAGAATTGCAAGATTTAAGCCGAGTTCTACTGGTGAACTTTTAGTTTAATTTATTTAGCAACTGCCCAGAGGAGAGTGGGAGGTGGGGAAAGAAAGCAATTTAAGTGAGTGCAAAATGTGTGGGAAAATTGAATTTGAAAAGTTTTGTGCCCATTTTGCAGTTTATTCATGCATTTGTTAAGCACATATTCAATTTGCTCACAACTTCAATTTCATCTGCAGTTACTCCACATTTCTACCGATCCTTGCCAGCACACTTTGTGCAATTCTCATAGCAATCAGCTTTTGTGTGTGAATTACATAACTTATTCTGCGTTCTAACAGCCACAATGCCTCCGTCCGTCCGCTTCGCTCTACAGTATCTTCTACGTCAAAATTTCATTTGCATTTGCCTTCCATTTTCATTCTATTTTTTTTTTTTTGTGTTCATCCAACTTTGGAAAATTTTAATTTAATTTAAATTTTATTTGCTTTACTCGGGCGTACATTAAAATTGCAGCATTTGTTTTTCTATTTCGTTTTTCTTTTTTTTTTGTTCTTTTTTGTTCTCTTTCTCATATTTAAATGCATTCTTCGGTTTTGCTCTTTCTGTTTCTATTCTGCTCTTTTTATGCGTAGTTTTTTGTTCTCTTGGTTTGGAGCAATTTAAAAAATTGTAGAGTCCTGGGAATGGACAACGATTAACTGCCGTGTGTGAGTGTGTGGTGTGTGTGTGTGTGTGTGCCTACAGCACTGACACGCCCACCGCCCGTTGTATGTGTGGTCTTTGCTTTCTGCTCGGCTACTATTATTATTATTATTTTTATTATTTTCACTATTGTCTGCAGCATTTCCTTCCGCTCTTGTGCGTCTGGTCAACCAATGAATGCACTCACACTCACACACACACACACACACACACGCATATATACATAGGCTACACCAAAATCCCCCAAAATCCATGTACACATGTAAGCGACCCAAACAGCTGCATGGGCGGTTTATAGAGTTTTTATCATTAGAAGTTTTTAAAAACAAAATGCGTATCCCTTGAGGATTGTTTTTAGAAATTTAATAATTTCGATCAAAAGTGGAACTCTTCAAAAAATTACAGCTTCCTTTCTTTCTCCATCCTTCCTTAAGACCTTCCTCCTTTCTTCTTTCTTGATTCCTTCCTTCCTGTCTCCTTCCTAACTTCTTCCTAACTTCTTTCTTCCTAACTTCTTCCTTCCTACTTCTTTCCTCTTTCCTGTCTTCTTCCTAACTTCTTCCTAACTTCTTTCTTCCTAACTTCTTCCTTCCTACTTCTTTCCTCCTTCCTAGCTTCTTCCTTCCTACTTCCTTCCTTTCTTCTCCCATCCTTCCTTAATACCTCTTCCCTTCCTTCTTCCTTAATTCCTTCTCCCTTCCATCTTCCTTTCTTCGTTCCATCTTTCTTCCTTTCGCCATCCTTCCTTCCGTTTTCCTTCCTTCTTGCTTCCTTCCTTCTTTATTCCTTCTTCCTTCATTATTACCCTCCTTCATTCCACCTTCCTTCCTTCTTCTTTTCCCCTTCCTTAATACTTTCTTTCTTTCTCCTTTCTTCTTCCTTAATTCCATTCTCCTTACTTCCTTCCTTCATTCCTTCCTTCTTGCTTCTTCCTTCCTGCTTCCTTTCTTCCTTCCTTTCTTCCCTTTTCCTTCTTCCTTCTTCCTTCTTCCTTCTTCCTTCTTCCTTCTTCCTTCTTCCTTCTTCCTTCTTCCTTCTTCCTTCTTCCTTCTTCCTTCTTCCTTCTTCCTTCTTCCTTCTTCCTTCTTCCTTCTTCCTTCTTCCTTCTTCCTTCTTCCTTCTTCCTTCTTCCTTCTTCCTTCTTCCTTCCTTCTTCCTTCTTCCTTCTTCCTTCTTCCTTCTTCCTTCTTCCTTCTTCCTTCTTCCTTCCTTCTTCCTTCTTCCTTCTTCCTTCTTCCTTCCTTCTTCTTCTTCCTTCTTCCTTCTTCCTTCCTTCCTTCCTTCCTTCCTTCCTTCCTTCCTTCTTTCCTTCTTCCTTCCTTCGTCCTTCCTTCGTCCTTCCTTCGTCCTTCCTTCGTCCTTCCTTCCTTCTTCCTTCCTTCTTCCTTCCTTCCTTCTTCTTCCTTCTTCTTTTTTTCTTTCTTCTTCCTTCCTTCTTCCTTCTTCTTTCTTCATTCTTCTCCTTCCTAGTTTCATCCCTCCTCATTCCTTCCTTAAGACCTTTATCTTCCTTAATTCCTTCCATCCATCCTTCCTTCCTTGCTTCCTTCCTTCTTTCTTCTTTCCTTAAGACTTTCTTCTTCCTTCCTTCCTTCCTTCTTCCTTCTTTCTTCATTCTTTCTTCCTTCTTCTCCTTCTTCCTTTCATCCCTCCTTATTCCTTCCTTAAGACCTTTATCTGTGGTCGGGCGTGACGTACCAGTCGTATGTGTGGCGGCTGGTGCGGGAGGTTGTGGGTTCGATCCCGCCTCGGACTATCTAATAGAAAAAGTTTTTTCTTTCTTTAGAAAAAAGCTTTTACACACCCGATCACCTTCACCAGCAGCTACTGGCGCCAGCTGTGAAGTAACTAGCCATGAAAAAGCAAAAATTCTCTAACTATTGCCGTTCGGATTCGGCGTTAAACTGTAGGTCCCTTTCTCTTGTGCGAAAAATTATAAGCACACACGCCAAGAGATTGAGAGAAGCTTGGCCCTGGCCCTCCTGGAGGTGCTGTTTGAGCCAATTTTACTTTTTACTTAAGACCTTTATCTTCCTTAATTCCTTCCATCCATCCTTCCTTCCTTGCTGCCTTCCTTCTTTCTTCTTTCCTTAAGACTTTCTTCTTCCTTCCTTTTTCTTTCCTTCTTCCTTCCTTCTTCCTTCCTTCCTTCATTCTTCCTTTCTTCCTTCCTCCTTTCATCCCTCCTCATTTCTTCCTTAAGACCTTCTTCTTCCTTAATTCCTTCCTTTCTCGTTCTTTTCTGTCTTTCGACACCACACTTGATTTGTAAGCGAGGGTTTTTTCGGTGTTGCGGTTTTTAATGTTCTCACTATTTACACGGTTTTTTATTTACACACGGTTTACACGGTTTGTCTCAACTCTGTTTGCGTTTTCTTAAAATTAACAATCTACCTGTACATATTCACATTATGACGCTCACTTTCAAATAATTCCAAAAACTATACTATTTATTTTTTAATTACAATTACTTTTCGAGCACACCTCGTTGGGGCATTTGCGAGGGATTCGCTTTGTGGTTCTTGTGCTTCTTCTTCTGTAGGCGTTTTACTGTCGACGGGAAACAAAAGTGCAAATGCATATTTATGTATGAACGAGCGAGAATGCTGTGTGGGAACTTCCCCATCCCAAGGCTCTTCCCCACCTTCATGTTGGCTAAAAGCAAAATATTTGTTGTTGTTTCGCTTGATCTTGTATGTGTGTGTGTGTGTTTGCCTACATGTATTTGTATTTGTCTGCATTTTGTTGATAGTTGGGATTATTTTGTGGCAATTTATGCGAAACAAGGCGAATGCTTTGCTGTCCATGGTCCATCTCGAACAGCGAACAGCCCCTCGGGCCCCGCCCCCTTTTGTATGCATTTGTGCTTAAATTGAGCAACAATAAAGTTTGGCCACAAAAGCAAACAGCAGCTTGAGGGCGGCAAAGAAAGAAATCCATTTCCGTCCAGTCACAATCAACTCGCTCATTCACCACACACAACTCTCTTCCCATCCGCAGATACAAATATTTGGCTACAATTCACAGTTATATGCAAATTTCTCGGATGCCCTAAATCGTGCCCAAGGCATTGTCGGTGTCTCCGTATTGCTGCAGGTAAGAATTATTGTCCAACAGATTAGAGAGCTAAGCCCTGGTAACATTTCCCTTTCAGCTGGGCGATCTCTCCAATCCAGAGCTGCGCATGCTAACGGATCAATTGGAACGCATTCGCTATGGCGGCGATGAGGCTTTTGTTAAGCGTCTATCGATACGTGGGCTACTGCCAGACACGGATCACTATATGACCTATGATGGTTCAACAACAGCGCCCGCTTGTCACGAGACAGTCACCTGGGTGGTGCTCAATAAGCCCATCTATATAACCAAGCAACAGGTGAGAGCTATGGATTAAGTACAGTATTTTAAATGTTTGATCTAGGTTAAACATTACTCTTTCGGTTGGTGGGTGTATTTGAGTGTGCGATATGATATTAGAGAAAACATGCGGTTGCAACAAGGGTAAATGTTCATTTCCGATGCCTACCATAGGAACTAAAAGGATCCCGAAACTCGTAGAGTAAAAAGGTAAACTAAAGTCGTGCAAATGTAACAGATATTGATCTCAAATTGAAAACTTACATTTAAATTCTTCAAATTTTCATAAAGATCGGACTAACAAATAGCTGAGTTAACAAAATGGTGCATACTTTTTAGGGAAGAAGATTTTGAAATCTGAAAAGATGGGATGATCAAGTGGGGAAAGACATTTCCAACCTTGGTGTGAACAACTAATGCCAGCACAATGCAGAAGCGAGTGTAGGGCATTCATTGCAGAGGCCAAGACCGTCAAGCGGTTGTGATGCAACATCGGGCCAATAAAAAAGAAGAAGAAGAAGAAGATTTTGAAGTCTTTAGAGACCGCGTATTATGATCCTGTGATGGACTACGCGATGGGCTTCGGTTTAAGCTCTCAGTTTTCGAGGTGCTGGTATCCCGCTGTCCACGATCTCTGATCCATTCTTCTTGGGTCTTCTTAGCTGGCGTTCCTACGTGCAAGCAAGTATATTGGAGGTCTCCACAGCGATGGCATACATCTTTTGAGTCACACTCAAAAAGTGGATGGGAGGAGGCCAGGCAGTTCATACAGTAGCCCAGTCTTGGGCAGAATCGTATTGGGTGTCGCTTTTTGCACATCTTGCACTGATTATTCATCTTTGGAGAACAAAAGATATTAGCTGAGTTCGGAAGATGTCGTCATGAGATGAAGGTTAGTGTTGAGTAAGCTAGAGAACGGATTGTTATAGAGTTAGGAGGGCTCTTGCTGTGTAGGCAGGACAATTAATTTGACGATGGGTCGGGTTATGGGACCAGATCGGGTCTGTAAGTTCACCAAGCAAACACTCTTTCAAGCCACCACAGTGCGTTGGTGGGCATGCGTCGTCGATAGCTATGTTCCTGGATGGGTTTTTCCATTTGTATCGACTGTGTAGTTCAGTTGGGTATTCGTCACGCTACCCTTGAGAGAGAGATTATCACTCGGAGCGCCGCGGAGGAAGTGTCCAGGCGTTAAAGGAAGCAAGTGGCCTACATTGGCTTGCGGCTTAGAGAGTGGCCACGAGTTCACAACCGCTTCGATTTTGAACAAGTGTGTAGAAAACTCTTCAAATTGAAACTTTTCACAGCTGCTTCCCAGAGACCGCCCATATGAGGAGCGTAAGAAGGAATGAATTGCCATTCCAATTCTCGGCTACTGCAGAGCGCTGAGATATGGTCAGCAGAGTTTTTCAGGAAGACCTTCCTTTCCCAGCTTTTTGAGAGTTAGTTAGTTAGACCGTTTTCTGAGACCATCTTTTTGGGTTTGCCTCGACGACTTACGAAATGCTCAAAGGCTGCAAGAAATGCCTTTGTGCTTAGCTCAGTGACGGGTTCCAAGTGACCTTGGTAACCTTTAAGAATTCTACTTAAGCGAATGGGCGACGCTTTTATATCGAATGGACCAGCGAAATCTACTCCAGTAATGAATTGAACTCTTTCGGGAGGAAGAGCTGCCATGAACTGGCTTTTGCATTTTTGCTTAAATCGGTTACAAACGACACAACGTCCAATGCATGTAGGAATATAGAATTCTTGACGAATCGCCCGAAGCATGAGTCGAGTGAACAAAGTCGAGAAAAAGAGTGCAAGGCCTGAAACTTGCTGGTAGCAGAAATGGGTGTCGTTTCTTGTATGACAAGTTGGCATTTTGCGAGTCGACTGTTGAACCGTATTTGTCCATCTTTGTCCAAGAATGCATCCAAAGTGCTAAGTGAGCTTTTGGACGATATGGGAGGATTTTGATGTAGTCTGGAGTACTCATCGGGATAGTATTGCTTTTGAGCAGCAATGACCAATGACCATCATGTCTGCCGAGATTTCAGCCTGAGCAGGAGACCAACTCAATATGCGAGATTTGGGAACGTTTACATTGACAACAAAAACGATTTTCTAACTAAAACTATGACAGCCATATCGAGCCCTAACCGCGAAAATAGCTTAAGCCAAAAACCAATAGGACAATTACAAAAACTAAGAGTCGCCTTAGAATTAGGAATAATAGCAAATGGATAAAGAGAGAATTTTAAGAAAAGTAATACGAAATCATACAAGAAGCCGCATAATAAATCGAACAAAGAGGCTGTTGCAATTTTAAGAAATTATATTGAGGCATTACCAGCAGTTTCATCACTCTATTGCCGCAACAAGAGCCATAAATTGTATTTGCCAAAGGAGTTTTGTAATGTTTCAACATTGTATAATTGTTATCTTCAATACTTGCTAGAAAAGCAATTCTCAAATTGTTTATTGTTATTAAAAGTATTTCGGAAAATTTTTCAAAATTATTTTCACATTGGTTTTCATATGCCAAAAAAGATACACCCAGAAAAAAAGTTTTCCCTTAAATTTTAGGAAAATGGATTTTATTACTCAAAATGTGATTTTAAGGCAATAATTTCCTTGTTTTAGGACTAAATTTTGTAGGAATCCTTTGCCATAAAATTATGCCATTTTCCTAAACTTAAGCTGCCTTTACGCTTGTCATAATAAAGAGACTCTCTGACGATAGTGTAATAGCAAAGCAAATAACTCTAAATATTTGGAAAATGTTGGCTTTTTTGATATAATTTGACCGGTTCAATTCGATCAGAGATTCTTTAGAGAAGTTTGATAACCTACTATTTAGATCTATATGAAAAGTGTGAAGGCAGCTTTAGTATTATTATTTCATATATAGGTAATTGTTTCTGAATTGGGTATCTATTATTTTTCAAAGTCTCCAAACATTTGAATTTTTTGTCAGGCTATAACAGCAGTTTTCCACGATTTTTAATATTTTGTTCAGAATTTTACCATTGTGGGATGCAAAGATATAGTGATTGTTCTTTTTTTTTGTTAAAGTTGCTTATAGTTAACTAAATATTTGATGGGTCTAAAAATAAAAATAAAAATTTCAAAATATATCGTTTTTCCTTTACTTTGAGATAAAAATATTTGCGATGGTTGCACTGGAGGAAGAAACCGCCGAAACTAAAGAAAAAAAATTAAATCGCGGTTTGTGGAAAAACGGCCATTTTGTGATTTTTCAAAAAAAATTTGGAGCATTCCTTTGGATATTCTTAGTACTCTAAAAAAGGTCTCATGATGGGACAGCCATAACTTTCGGCGAAATTCACTTGCAAAGAATGAAATAACAGTTTTATATTAAACATGCTTTGAAGCTGAGCATATATAATATTCACTAGCGGGAAATCAACCGCTTTTATATGTTTGAAAAAATACAGGAAATATTCTTTCAATATTTTAAGTAAGATTTCAAATTTGCCCGATTGGACGGATGGACATGGAATAAAATTGAACAATCTGAACAATTTAGTGGTGGAGGTGTGGTGTTTTGGTCGCTCCCGTCGTCGTCCGTATGCCATGATTACGTCGCGTTACATTTCTAACGAATTTTTTTCAGCTTATTACCTAAATACGACGTTTTAAGGTCTTACATTACCTAAAATTGTAGGTCACATATTACCTAAAAAGCTTGACTAAAATTTTGGCCTTTCTCTTACCTAAAAAGACGTTTTAAGGTCATACATTGCCTAAAATGTTAGGTCACATATTACCTAAAAGTCAAATTTATTGCCTAGAACACTTTAGGTAATAGAGGCCTGAAATTAAGTACATATATTTCTTGGCTGTCATTTTAGGTAAAATGGACTTAAATTTCTGGTAATTTTCGACAGTTTTAGTTAACATTTTTTTCTGAGTGTAGGTGTAAATGTGATCAAGGGAAAAATTTGAGCAGCGATGGCTTCAAACCTAAGGAGTTAGTGTCTTATTTTAGATACAAAGACAAAATTAAAAATATTTTTTTAAATAAGCAGAAATAGGGAAAAGAAAGTAATTTGTTTCTATGAGCAAGCTTCGATCTTCAAAAAGTATTAAATACTCCCCACAGTAAAAAGATTACATTATTTTATGAGAGCAAATACGCATATTACAATTTGAGTATTTACGAAAAAGGGACCAGAAGTGGATACTGTTTTCTGCGGGGCAAAAAAGATGGAAAACGTGGATGTAATAAGACTTGCACTGTCATCTATAAATACTTTTTTATTCTAGATAGAAGTAAAATTGTAAAGGATTTAAGTTTATATTGTGATAGTTGTGCAGGAAAAAATCGTAACAAAGCCATATTGATCATGATTGCGTGTTTTATGTCATCGTACACGTTTATTAAATGTATCAAAATTTCGTATTTGTTAGCAGGTCATACCTTGATGCCTAGTGCGATAGAATCGTTTACTCAAAGCCGAACATTTCCTCAAAGCCGGCCGAGCGAGTGGCCTACAACTTACTTATTCGAAGTTCGAGAACCAACCCTTTCAGCTATGAATGCATACCACTAAATTATTCCGATTTTTTTAATTGGAAATTGTTTTCTGATTTAACTTTACCAAAAAAGAATAAATTTAATTTAAGCCTGCTCCGCTCTGCCAATTTCGATAAAGATGGTTTCGAAACGAGCCAAAAAAAGACTCTAAACATTAGGTTTAGCCAGTCTGTTATACCGCAAACTTTATATTTTTCAGAACTAGAAATCACTTCAATGAAATTTAATGATTTGAAAGCCCTTTTGCGATAAGAACTGTATTCTCAACCAATTTTACAATGAATAAATAAATAGCCCTACATCAGCTTCCAACTACAGGGGCATATCCTGCATAAATGCAGCCATGAAGTTGTTTGGCTCGATTTTGCGAAAGACGACTTTCGAACTGGGTAGCTGATCATAATATCCTTAGCGAGTTTCAATTTGGATTTCGCCGAGGCTTACTGCAATTGCCAAATCTTACCTCTCCTCAAGCTGTATATCTGTTTTATAGATTTCAAGGCAGCGTTCGATACCGTAAACCGTAGAAGTTTGCTACTAAAGTTAAGCCTCCTAGGAGTAACAGCGCACTTCATTAATATAAGGTTGTCAAAAAAGTCTTGCGGTATTTTTATTGAATTTTCAATTGTTCATAAAATTGGTTATAATAATGCGATTTAAGTCAAATATGCGCCGTTTTGTTCGATGACGAGTTCCCAACGAGATGCCAACTTCATAATGCCCCTCTTATAGAAGCTCGCTTCCCTATTGGCAAAAAACTCGGAGAGCCAATTTCCACAGGATTTCAAGCCTGTACGAAGAAAACACCTTCGCTGTTTGGGATGGACGACAACTTTGGGATCAGTTTCCAAATAACACTGGAGTAAAGCAAGGATGCCTCCTTAGCCCACTTCTGTTTTCACTTTATGTCGACGACGTTACAACCTACCTACCTGGAGGCGTTAACATTAATGGCACCACCACCAAGGCATTAATGTACGTAGATGATATGGCGCTACTAGCAGAGTCCCCCGAGATGCTTCAAGCCATGATTAATAATCTCTGAATATTGCATACGATGGAGTTTACAGATAAACGTGGATAAGACGAAAGTTTTGATTGTGAAAGACAGAAGAGGCCGTAGTTCAAGGGTAGACAGATTGTTTTTCAATGGCTTTGAGCTGGAAACGGTAAAAACTTTTTAATACCTTGGCGTGACTATCACTGGAAATTTAAGCTTCAAACCGCACTTACAAGAAAAACTGCAAAACTCTAAGAAAGCAATTAATAGCACTTGGAAAAACATTTTTCGGAAAACGACATATTTTGCCGAGCACTAAATTCAGAGTGTTTGAAGCCACTGTTCGATCAGTAATGTGCTATGCACCTCAAGTCTGGGGATACTGCCGACTGCAAAGTCTGTTTATTAAACTACCCCCAAACTATGCGGTCCACTTAGAAACCGGCCTGCCTTCATTATTCTTATACAGTCTGCAAAACCACTTCACATACATACGGAAAGTTATGGATATGCCGAATTGTAGACTAGCCAAAACAGTCACTGCTATGATGCTGTCGGAAAAAACACAAATTTTTGACAATTGGCTGTCCTTATTTTAGGATCATATGGTATCCATAGACCTTCAAAGCATCGAATCATGGGAAAGATCTCACCAATTGCTGTTGGAGAAAGCTGTTAGCAGAGAAAGAGACTCTTTTCTAAGTCAAGCCAGGCAAAGTGTGGCCCGAAACACTTACAAAAAACTAGAGCTTAATCTGGAATCGCTCAACTATTTTCATGACCATTATGACACTCAAGCAATCTCACTTGTATGTCGGGCACGCTGTGAGATGCTTAGTCTCAACTACAGGCCGCACTGGAGCTCTGTTAACACAGATTGTAGCCTCTGTAATTTGCAGGCAACTGAAGACGTCATGCATCTGCTTGGGGTATGCCCAATTTTAGCTGAGATAAGAAGCGCCCATCTGGGAAGCCGTTCCGTTTTTAAACAAAAAAAATGAAAAAAACTCTCTCCTGTAAAATTTGCTTTTTGGCACTTACGTTATTTTCGCGGTTAGGGCTCGATATGCCAGAGTCGTCCAATCCGACGAATGTGCAGCGTATTTGTACTAAAAGACTTTGTGCAAAAATTGGTCAAGATAGCTTAAAAACTGACGGAGGAGATAGCTTAGAAATAGACGGACGGACAGACGGATATGGCTATATCAACTCAGCTCGTCATGCTGATCAAGAATATATATACTTTAGGTGCTGGGAGATGCTTCCTCCCTCTACAAGGGTATAAGAACCACCATAAGAACCGGCTTTAGTAAAGCCGTCTGATTGTGCGCACTGGTGCCTGTTGTTTTAAGTCACTTCGAAGCGAGACAATTGCACTTGTAAAGCCGTCTGCTTTAGTGTGGGTAAAGTGGGTAAAGGCTGTTCTTTTCACTGAACATGTTCATTTGTTCTTTTTTTTTTTAAGTGATTCAACTCTCTTAAATTGCTCACCTTGTTCTTGTTCACTTCTTCTTGTTCACTTGTTCTTGTTCAGTTCTTCAATTGTTTAGATGTTCAGTTATATCCTGGGCACTGTGAGACATCTTCTATCAGCTTCCTAAAATCCGGCTCGTCCACTATCCTTAAGGCGTGGTGTCTTTTAGCGATCATTCGAGCCAATTGACGGTAGATTTGCTGGCTTCGACATACAGGTGCTGGCTTATACACAAAACTTGTAATCCTTTGTTGGCTTATAAGACCGACTTGCTCGATATTTTCATCAAGGGCAGAGTTGTCGTTGTTCTCGTTCTGTCGGACTACTGGTTCCACTGCTGCCGGGTGTTTGCATTTAAAGTGACGACTTAGATTGCTTTGTGAGTTGCAACTTAAGATAATGCTGCAATATTTACATTTCGCCTTTTTATTTTCCAATGCGGTGAAATGGTTCCAAATATGGCTGTGCTATCTGTTGAAAAACATTCTGCCATTAATTGACCACAAACAGTGAATTAAGTGAACAGTCAGATCACACTGAACTAGATACTGAACACACATCAGCTGTACAGCCCACTGAAGAAGAAAAAGAAGAACAGAACAAAGAACAGAGAACAACATTTAGAGCAAGACAGAGCATACTTTCAGAGCGAGACAAGCAAAATAAATCTCTGAGCTTAAGAGACCGAACAGAGTAGAGAACACAAGAACCACACTTAGAGCAAGACAGAGCACTCTCTCAGAGCGAGACAACTTTCTGAGCAAAAGATAACGAGCAGCTCTAAGCACAACTCAGAGCAAGATCAACTCAGAACAAGATGGATTGAACAAAATAGACTGAACACTGACTGTTCACTAGTTCAGTTTAAAGAACAACTCAATTTTGTTCACTCACTCATGAACAACCCAACAATAGTCGGCTTGTGCGCACTGGTGCCTGTTGTTTTAAGTCACTTCGAAGCGAGTCAATCGCACTTGTTGCGCCGTCTTGCAGCAATGGGAACTATGAGAGCAAAGGTGATTTTTTTATGTAAACTAAATTCAAATAGTTTTCAAAGGGAAGTGCATTTAGTTAGTTGCAAATTTTTTCAGAAAAACTTTAACCTTTATTATGTTGGAAGTGTGGAACAAAAACTTCTTAAGTTTTTTTAATATTGTTGTCAACCATACCATAGCTTACTCTGTGTGTGTGTGTGTGTGTGTGTGTGTGACAGAGTGAACGTTAATGGGTTAATTGCAATTTCAGCTCATGTCGCACAGCTTCCTGTCTCCCTTCCTCCCTACCTCTCTCTCTCTCTCTCTCTCTTATGGTGTTACTTTAATTTGGTAAATTATGTTTTGCCAGCAAGGTGCAGTTGCCCCTCCTGCTCCGCCACCTGCTCGTTGCCATGCAGCCACTAAATTACATCGCCGTCTCGCTGTCTGGCCTGGTCCTGGTCCTCCATGGCTGCCACAAGTTGTAATCATGTGCCCATGGGTGCCATTGAGCTTGTTGAAGTTTTTATGAGTCTGCCTCGGATGCAACAGTCGTGTGTGTGTGTGTGTGTGTGTGTGTGTGTGTGTGTCTTTCCTCTCTTTCTATCTTTCCCACTGTTTACATTGTTTACACGTACGCCGCTGGCCAGCTAACCCCCTCCCCCTGCTGCTGGCATGCATGTTGGCGTCTTTATTACAGCACTGCACTTAATAAACATTTGCGTTAAATTTTTTTTTTTTCTCTTTTTTTCACCTGCTTTGAGTTATGGATACTTCCTATCCACTTTGTTGCAACTTAATTTAAAACTTAAATGAAATTAGCTAATAAAACAGATGGAGACAACGGTATGGCGTCACACTAATTAATAAACATTAGCTCTGGCCATCAGTCAAGCAAAAATGTAATAGCAAAAAACCAAAAGAGAAAAGCAAGAAAATCAAGAAAGCACTCAAGTCGCTCTACTGTTGGCGGCTGCAGCCATAAAACATTGTTTGCTTATAACGCTGTTGTTTATGCTCTGTACCAAAGGTACACAAAGTATATTAAGTTTGAGCAAAAGTAAGTAACAGGACGAAGGAATCATTTCCGACCCGATAAAGTATATATATGCTTGATCAGCATCAACAGCCGAGACGATATAGCCATGTCCATCTGTCCGTCTCTCTGTAAGAACGCACAGATCTAAGAGATGGTAAGAGAAAGAGGTTTGACAAGCATGGGACATAAAATTCTTATACTTGCAGGCAGATCAAGTTTATTTCATCAAGAAAAAACATCATATCTTCCACAGTTTTGTAGATAGATGGTATGGACCTCCTAGAGACATTTAGTTATCAAAATTATTTATCGACTTGCCGAAAAAATGATAAAGATCGGATGAACGATACTCAAGTTATGGCCAAAAGCAAGTTACTTCCCTCGCCCTGGCAATAGTGGCGTCATCTATTGGGCAGTTTTGAAAGCCCCTCATTGTTCAATGCACTGCTTGCAGCTGCTACAACGATCCATTACTACACTCAGAGAAAAAATAGAGAATTTCACTCTTGAATCAAGAGCATTCGATCTCAAAAGTACGGTAAGAGAGAAAATTCTTAATCCAAGAGTGAATTTTTGATCCCGACATTATTGATTCAAGAGTTTCAGTACTTGATCCAAGTACGAATAATTCTCAAAATAAAAAAAAACTTAAAAAGAATATTTGGGGTGGGGGTGTGAGAGACACGACCGACCCGACCCGACCGACGTGGTCCGTCGCCTTCCCCCTACCACTCAACCATTGTCAACCACCACCCAAACTGTGTTTTAAACTGTGATTGATTTTGATTGATTTTACTTACTTTTCTGGGACCTGAACTCGGTACCTCGAAAAACTGAAACACAGAGACGACGGTCAGCTTAGCCCACTCGACTATCATCCATGAGCTAAACAAGGCGACGAAAACACACTTATAAATAAAAGCAGTTGGCTTTCGTACGCATCGGACAACGACCAACTGCGCATGTGCTCTCATCCATTGCATACTTTGGGGCAGCAACAATATATTGGGTTTTTGTAAACTCGCATACAATTACTACAAATGGTATATCTTCATTATAAAAAATCGTAGAATTGTTTGGGATAGTTTATTTCAAAGTTAAGGAGTAGTTCTTTCCGTTAATATCAAAGAAAGTCAAAACAAAAGTTTAGGCTCTCCACAAAACGCGTCTAAAAACCTAGCAAACATTTTTTATCGCAGAAGATAAGAATGCGATTCTTCCAGTAGGTATCGCTTAACTCTGGCGATCGCATTTTCATCTCCCTTCGGTAAGAAGTGTGCCACTCTGCGACACTTCTGGGAGTTAAGAAAGCGTTTCTTCCTGTAGATCAGAAAGCGTTTCATTCTGGGGATCAAAAAAGTGTCTTCTAAGGGATAAAAAAGCGATTCTTTCTGGAGATAAGAAAAGTAGTAAAGTGTCTTCAAGGCGATTCTTTAGCGATAAATCGCCAATTTACCGATTGGATGAAAAAAAAGCGATACCACATATCGCTTATTTATCACTTGTGTGTAAAGAATGCGATACCTTATGTATTTTGTTTGTGTAAATCGCCAAACTATCAGAAACTCTCCCCTCAAACTATTGCCAAACTCTCTTTTTGACGAAAGATATAAGGAACCCGAAAAAATGTTTGCAGGGAAGAGTCTTATAAGGCAGTTTTTGTATCTTTAAACTGAAATTACTAATAATTTCGACGTGATAGACTAGAATCATCACCAACCCTTCAATATACTGGAATAAGTATAATTTTGTTGCCTTGTGTTATTTTTCTTCACAGGTGACAAAAGTGAATTTAACACTGAAAACTATTTTTGTAATAATTCTTATTGGTCAGAATAAATATTAAGCGTTTTTGTTAGTCGACGCCTTTAACGCTTGGCAGGGTTAATGTTCCATATTCCTTTCCCCAAAACATTTGCCACACACGAAATTTTGGTGCGATTCTTCAAATGCCTTGAGTGGCATTTAGTGTTGCATACTTTTTGGATGGCGACATCCCTGACGCTTGCACACATAGACACAGACACACACACACACACACACACAACTTAATTTACACTTGAGCGGGCACCCAGGCAAAGCCTGTTAGCCAAAATCAAACTCAACCCAACCCCACCCCCCCCACTCGCCCCTCAATCAACTTCAACCCGGCCAACGTTGTCATGAAAAGCGCTTCTGACGGAAGTCAATTGATAAACAGATTGAGTAGATTAAGTGTTATTGACTCGATGTTGTCGTTGTTGTTGCCGCCGCCGCCGCCGCCGTCGCCGATGCTGCCACTACCTATATGTGTGTATGTGTGTTTGAGTATGCTGTAGTTGGTTTAATTTTATGAGATTTTTCTCTAGTGTGCTTATTTTTAGGATTAGCAATATTGCACGAGCGTGATTTACATTTCAAGCATCTTTAAAAATGCTTGAGATAAAAATATTGAAAGAATATTCCCAGCTTATCTACATCATTCCCTTCTATTCGCTTCTATTTGCAGTTGCACGCCCTGCGCCGCCTCATGCAGGGCAGTCCCGATCATCCCAAGGCACCGCTGGGCAATAACTATCGGCCGCCACAGCCGCTGCTGCATCGGCCCATACGCACCAACATTGACTTCAAGACGACGAAAACGATTGGCAAGGCCGCCTGTCCCACCATGTATCGGGAGGTCTACTATAAAGGTAAGCCCCAAAGTGAACAAAGCATTAACATTTACTAAAACACAAAACACTATTATATAAAACTAAGCACGGAGTTTAAGAAAGATTGAGGGGCCAATTTCTCTTCTTCCAGATAGCTGCTATGTATCCGATAATCCAACTAATAGTGTAATTATGATTTCATTACCTGCTAGTTGCATCATAAGCTATCTGCTACTTTGACCTCCGGATAGCCACTATGTGTTGGATAGGCATTTAACTTTCTGCCATTCACCGGAAATTGACATATTATATGGGGTGGATTTTGAATATGTGCTAAGCTATACAATTTACTTACACTCGCTGAAAGATTCTGATGAAGACATTATGACAATTTATAGAGAGAGAGAAAGAGAGTATACAACTCAAGGCGGAACTTCTTTGAGGACTTGAAAAATGCCGTATTCATAAAAAGATTCCGGCTTTCAAAGTCTACAAGTCTGCTCCTTTTAACAAAAACTAGTCTGTTTGGTAAAATTAACAAACTTAACATAATCCATTTTTTTAGGAAATATTCCTTGTATCCAATGAAGAAGCTGCTTTTGGCATTGAGATTCTATGCTTGTGGTAATTTCCTAATTACTGTTGGGGACTTTTGTGAAGAGAGAGCAAATCTACAGCATGTCGAGTAGTGAAAGAAATTTCCTTTGCCGCAGTTACATTAAGTTTGGGGACCCCCAATGAAGTCATTCGAGACTTTTATAAAATTACTAAATTCCCGAAGTTTATGGGAGCTATTGATTGCACCCAGGTACAGATTCAAACGACATGCGGTGACGAGGGATATTTCTCGATAAATGTACAAGCAGTATCTAGTGTAAAGTTATTTTTGCAAGATTGTCTGATTCATCCCATGTAGCCTGAGCAGTGCGCTGAATTCCGTCAGTTTTCCCCATGGTTGCTCCTTTTGTTTCCAAGTGACCGCTTCTGACTTTTTGTTCTTGATGACATTCTTGTTACAGTCAACTAGAGCTACTAGTTCCCATTCCTCATCGTCTGTAATATTCTTAACACGTTGCCTTTTTGCTGTGTTTTCCATAATTTCAGATGTCAGACAAATTTTTACCAACATAAAATGACACAGTAAATCAGCTGTTTGACACTTTATTAGAGAATTCGTGATTCGAATTCGAATTGATAACGTTTTAGATAAGTTTATACATAGGTTTTGTAATCCAATTTGGCTATGTGGGACTTTATCTGTTTCATAGAAATTACTTGACAAAGCGCCATTTCTCATTTATTTAAAAGATGAGAACTTGGCCCTAAGGGCAGAACATCTGTGGCTTGCTGTGATGAGCTGTTGGAGTTGTAGTTAAGTCGATTGTTACCTCGAGGCCATTGTTTGGCCTCTTGTTGAGGACTTTGTAGTTTTTGTGCCTCAAATTGAGGTCTTTCAGGTGCCTCTAGTTGAGAACTTTGGTTTGATATCGGCATGAGTGCTATAGCCAATCTCTTATAATCTCTTATCAAAAAGAACTTATTCTATTTCATCAAAGAAGTCTAAATTTTCTGAAAAAAAAAACTCTTGACGGCAATACAAACATACCAAAACACTTACTGAGTGCCGCAAATCTCTGAATGATATCACTTTAAAGTACGTTGGGTGTGGGTGCTTGGACACCGCAAAATTGAAGGCAACGAGATAGCCGACTGGTTCGCTTGGCTTGCCACTTCCGCCCAGCTTCTAAGGGACAAGAACTTTTGCGAAATGTCAACTATATAAGGAAAACTACCTACTAAATGGTCACAAACCGTTGGCGATCAATTTACACCTGGAAAATCTTTAGGCTAACTTGGCCCACACTTAAGTTCAAAAGAAATTTAACATTTTTTCGTCTAGGCAGGCAGAATGCCACACTACTCTTAGGAATTGCCAGAGGACTCTGGTCTTATAGGCAGGCATGCCGCAAGGCTTGTTATCAACCACAATAACAATTGTAGAAGCTGTTGCTCAGTTGATGAAGAAGAAAACGTTCAGCATCTTCTCTGCCACAGGAGACGACTCAAATGCGCAAGACATCAGCTCTCATGTGTAACCAGAGATCTCTTTTTAATCACATAAGCAAAGGCTGAGAAACAGCGCATGTCAAACCGCTGCACAGTGTAAGATTTTGCCAATCTAGGGGGACTTTTAGCAAAAGTTGAACTATTTTTGAAGTCGATGAACTTTAAGCAGCACTGTTACGAAAACAGGCACAAAACAAAACAAAAATTTTTTTGGAAGATAACGGTTTTTAAAGCTGTGCATTAGAAATGCATGCAAATTTGCACTGGGAAACGAGCATCAGATGACAAAGTTTAGTCTTTTCAATTGCATCGCGTGATCAGTGGGAGCAGCCAAAAGTTATTTTTTCTATTATCATTAGGCAATTTTTGATCCACTTTCAAAAACAAAAATTTTTTTTCATTATTTGAAAAAAATGCCAAAAAGTAAGTGTATTTTTTCATATTTCCTTTTTTTGGTGGAAAAAAATGTACATTATTCTATCGTATTCTATCCAACCAGAACGTACATCATTCGCAGGCATTCATTCTGATTCAGAATCAAAAATAAAATCTTGCCCATATTTTGCCCAAAGACCATCAATTTAGAAATGAGTGAAATAAGCCGTGCTGCATTTTTCGAGGTTTGATCAAAGAACATAAAAACCGCTAAGCGAGACGCAATTGGAAAGCACGCAGTGATGGTGTTTGGCAATGACATTGATCACTCCAAACTGAAATTACACATGACTAAACTGTCTTTTGAGTTTCAAAACAGATTTGACCAATCTAGGAGAGATAAAGCCAGATTTCTGACTCATAATGCAAGTTGGCTTCAGGTCACATTAAATGCCAAAGACTATCGCATTGATGTCATTGCTTTTATCTCAAGTAAAAGAGGGAGGGCACAAAAAGCATTTTCTGAGTGTTGTCTTAAAACGCAACAAAGGAAAAGCCAAGATTTGTTGTCAACGATGGATGATGATCAATTGCTAGCAGCCGCAGAACAGGCTTTGCGGGCGGAAGGAAAAAGGGATTCAGCTAAATTGATTAATGAATTATCAAATTAAGAAAGCTAAATTATCTGCTAATGGCACTTCAAAACACCTTTCAGCAGATCAAGCACTTGCCCTTATGATAGACAGTAAATTATCAATGCACCAATACAATACCTTGAGGCAGCATACAAAAATTGTCTGTCCAAAATTGTTTCCATGTTATGATCTCGTTAAGGAGTCAAAAATGTTATGCTATCCTACTGGTATAAAAGTAACAGAATCTTATGCGGAAATAAGTTAACAATCCCTTATTGATCATACCGTAAAACGGTTGATAAGTGCTCAAGTAGACATTTTTGAGTCACTGTCTCCACTAGACGATGTACACATAATAATAAAATGGGGATGCGATGGAGCTGAACAGAGCCAATACAAACAAAAATCTTAAAATTATAAACCAAAGTTTTTTTGTTTCTCTAATCAATTATCTTCAATATAAAACCTTATTTTCAGCTGTTCAGCTTATAACATCGAAGTACAGCTAAAAGCGTGAGCATATAACCAAAATAGAACATTTAAAAAAAAAAAAAAAAATTGTCTCCAAAAGTTAAAAAAAAATATTTTTAAGTTTTCAAAAATTATAACAAAAAATACGAAAATTTTTTTTTTTATTTTTATTGGGGTTTGTATCTTTAAAAAAACAGTTTTTTTCATATTTTTAGGCCCCCTAAAGTGACACGCCCATTTTTTTTGTCCAACATAATCTTTGGGCTTACTAGAATATTCACTCCAAATTTCAAGCCGATATCTCAAAAAATACGACTCCTACTGATTTAAGTCCCCCTAGACTGGCAGAATCTTACACTGTGCGCTGAGTAGACAAACTCTTTGTCCAATTTGCCAGCGCACATATTTGCATACATATATATGCCTTCGCTTCAGTCGCAAGACAGGGCCTTTGGCCAAGACATTAAGATACACATAGAAAAGTGTAATTTTGCTTATACTTACTTGTGGCAGGGTCCGTTTGTGGCTCTGCCCCAACATCAAACACATGAACAAAAGAATAAATATAATTAAAGTAAAGTTGGTGTATGTTGTCCAACTATTGAATGGCGACCTGCAACCTGTGTGACATGCATCAAATCCTACTACCGTCGACTAGTGAAATTTAAGGCAATCTAACTATTATATTACAGTCCGAACTATCAATCTAACAATTATAGTGCTACTTTCTTAGTGGTTTAAAAGGGATGACCCACACTTTACTGTCTAAAAGTTAAAACTTAGATGTTATATGGTATCACAATGGACCTATTTTGGCCTAAGTGAAGAAGCTTCATCGCTTTTACCATCGCAACCTGACCTAACCTAACATTTGCTCAACAATGTGAGATGGTCACTGAAAAATTAATGTTGATAACATTCAAGAACAAATATAAGGATCCCTTAAGATACATTTATCGCTTCCTCTTCTTCCACCGCATTCGTCTTCTCCCTATTCCTGTGCAGTTTGTTAAATGTAATAGATGCACCACATACGAAGACAAAAAACTTGCGCCGGAGGCGAAAAATTAAATAAAACGAGAAGGCCAAGCTAACTTCGTCTGTGCCGAAGTTTTTATACCCTTGCAAATGTATGTTTTTGAAATGTCAGAGTTTAAGAACGCTTAAATAAAAATCAAAGATTTTTGTAACTAAAGTACATTTTCCGACAGATAAACATCTGATTTCGCGAATATTCTTGAAAACATATCAAATCAACAATCGCCGAGTTTAAGAACGATAAAATTTAGAACCAAAAAATGTCACTAAGACTCATTGTCCGACTGATCGGTCCTATGGCAGCCTTAAGATCTAGTCATCCGATTTCGACCAAATTTTGTGAATGATATTTGAAAGCATATAGAATTAGTAATCAGTGAGTTTTAGGACGCTAAAATGAAAAACAAAAAAAATTTTCTTACTAAGAACCATTTTCGAACGATCGGTCCTATGGCAACCTAAAGATATACAGCCATGCTCCCATTTTCGCTTTCGTAAAAATTTTGCGATTTAAGGGCGCTGTCCATGGCTACGAAAACGGCCGCGAAATGATTAACTCCATATAAAAAAAACTGCTAAGGAATTTTTGTGTGTGGCCGTTTTAAATTCGGTTTCTACCAATCGCGAGAAATTCTTACGTTTACTACGTCTTTACACTACGTCTTGTTCAAGTGCTGTTAAGTGCTTTAAGTGCTGTTAACGCCTCTTTTTTGCCGTGACGTGAACAAAATAGGTTTTTATTCTAATTTGTGCTGCGAAATTGAATGGCCAAATTAAAAATGAAAAATGAAAAAAAAGATTCCTGCAGAAAGCGTCGCTTAATGGCACTTTCTATGGCGGGCAAGCTGAATTTAATAAACGCCATGAAAGTGAGGAGCGAAATGCGGGACTTGGCGGATAAGCCCGCCAGAGAACACCGGCGGACCGGAGCACGGTCTGCAACATCATGTGGCGTCTCCTGTCACCACAAACCACAAGCGAGGAGCTTAAAATCTATTTGGCCAGCATTCAAACACTTCACACTCCAGTCCCCTCAATCAGTTCGATTTGATTCGCCTCAACTATGTCTTCGATCACAGCTACCAGACCAAAAGGAAAATCATTGAACAGCCGCCGGTGCTCAATGATCGCGACAGTAAAACGGCCACAAACCAAATGCCCGCTCCCAGTTCAGTGGACAGCGAACTGCTGGCAAGCGGTAGTATAGCGGATAGTGCAGTCTAAAATGACCCCCTGAAGGTGACCGAGCAAAAGCGGATCGGGCAATGAGGATGTGCCCTACATCAATGCCAATTTTATCAAGGTAACAAATGGGCGAACCAAACTTCAACTTTATAAATCAATCCCATTTCCTAACGTTTCCCTGACAGGGCCCCGACTACGTGGCCAAGTGCTATGTGACCACCCAGGGACCGCTGCCCAATACCATTTTCGAGTTCAGCGGAGCCGCCAAGTCAAACATGCTACAGCAGTACATCCAGAAGATCATCATGACCTGACCAACTTTACGGAGGCAAATCGCCAAAAATGCGCGAATTACTTTCCAATCAATATGAACGAAATCTTTGCCATGGCAGCCAAGTGCGAGGTGTTCATTAAGTGCCGCTGCTCGGGACTACATCGAACTGTCATAATGATAACAATTAATTTATTATTAATTTCATTTAATAATAAAAATATATTAAAATAGCACATTAAATATGTTATATTCATAATCCTGCAAGGTGTTGTTGTTTATAAGTTCGCGGGCATATTTAACAGCGCCAGAGCAGCGCACGGTTTCTTTGAAACGTTTATCGACAGAGTAAATTGTGTTATCGTGGTATTAACATAGGCTTAGCAGACTCTGTTAAGAATATGCGGAATATCAACCTTTTCACAAGAAATTTTTTGGCGACCCGTGGATACCGCCCTTTAGAGTACAAATTTGTTACAAAAACCGGTTTGAAATCGTAAAAGTTTTGCGAAAGCGAAAATGGGAGCATGGCTGATAGTCACCCGATGTCGATTAACTTTTTCAAATAAGTTTGAAGCGTTTAATATTAATAATCACAGACCTTAAGAGAGATTTACTTGAAAACAATAAAGTTTTTCTCACTGAAGACCCATTCTCCGACCAATCGGTCTTATCGGCAGCTATAAGATATAGTCATCCGATTTGTGACCAAAGTTTGCGAAATCTGTTTAAAAGCATATCCAATATTAAAAATGAACGAGTTAAAGGATGCTAACATTGTAAACAAAAAGTTTTTCTTACTGAGACTGATTTTTTGACCGATGGTTTCTATGGCAGTCTGTAAGACTATGGTCATCTGATCCGGTCGGTTCCGACATATTAGCAGCGTGCAGTCACAAACGAAGACTCTGTGCAAAATTTCACGCATTCATAAGTTCGGGTAGGTGAAAAACACAAGCGACTTCCCCCACAGTTGGCTATAGGCGAATTATGAGATAGCTACAACAACAACACACACAGCTTTTGCTTTGAAGTTGTCTTCCCCACAAAATCAATCACCTTAAAAAAACCTCTTAAAATAAAATAAAATACTTAAAAATATAAATAATTTCTTTCTTTCTTGCAGCGACCAGTTGGAAACAGAACTAAAAGTCAATATCCTTCCCATATGACGTAATAACGTAATAACGTAAGACGTGTGTGACGTAAGTAGCGTGCGGTGTGCAACAGGAGCTTCCACTAAACATATACTTAAAAAACAAAAGAAACCAAAATGGAAAAATCAGCGCAAAAGAATGGCAAAAGAGTATATAAAGATTATATAGAGAAACGCAAAAGGAAACCTACCTAAGAATAATTAGCATTTAATGTGACATTTTTTTTCTCCCAACTAAATTTTTTTGTTGTTGTGTTTTTTTTTGTGTAGCTCTTAATGCATAAGACCTAAATATGATCAAAGTAAATAATAATAGCATTAACTATTTATAGTAATTATAATAATGATATGCAAACCTTGATACACTAGCGAAAATGTTATAAAATGCATTATGCAAAACCCACCCGTGCTATAAACTAAAATTAAACCAAATATTGTACTAGCTACTACATAATAATGCCTATCATAGTTTGGTGTCTGTGTGTGTTTGTGTCTGCGTTGTGTATAGAGAAGGAGGAGTTCACAGTTCCCTAGTTGAACCAATTGGGACTGGGCCTAGAATCCGTTTGTCGCTGTGTGTAAAATAACATTTATGAAATACATATAAACATTTAGAGCATAATAAACTGATAATCGCCTAGCATAATTCTACATTAAACATTGGGCTTAAAGTGGGAAAGGATTTTGTTTGGCTGCGGAAAAAAATTTATTTAGAAAACTATTTTCTTGTAGGTTTTTTTTTGCCTGTCACTGATTGCATGGAGTTTTGCATTTGAAATGCATTTGACCGCAGCATTCACCCTGACAAAATCAGACCTGCGTTACCCTTATCTGGTGTCCCTGCACCCTGCCCCTCCCCCTCCCCCTCCGCTGCTGATCGAACACGAAATGCAACATGAAACCACAAAATCTGTTGTGGTTATTTAAAATCACGTTTAAATGCGAAAGTGCTGGCCCGCAGTCTGTATAAAAATAAACTTTTATGGCCAAAAGGGAAATTATTACGTATACGCCGCACGGCCAGGGACAGGGACATGGCCGAAAAAGTGGCCAAAGGCCGTGCAACTTTTCAGCGGGGTGGAAGCAGGCGGCGGCAACGAGCACAAAATCACATAATAATTTGTATAAATATTTGCATTATTTTTGCGCACACTAGTTGACATTTTTGTTTTGCGCTTGTTTTATGGTAGATTATTATTTTTCCATATTTTTGTGAAAAGTTTTCATTTTACTTGTTGTTCATCGAGGGATTTGCCCATGGAAAATTATGACTTAAATTAATACATTTCAAATGTAATTTATTTCAGCGATTGCAATGCAAGCTGGCTTTAAAAGCCAGATGCGTCGCAGCCACCACCCCAAAACCAGCTCTGAGGCTGCTAGAAATGGGCATCATGTTGTGTTGTGGTGTGATGGGGGCTACTATGGTTTGGGCGAAGAGGAGATTTTGCAATATGCTTCTTTTTTTTTTTTGGAGTGGAATATAACTTTAAACAAGTTGACAGAGATTTACGTTATATTTGTGTATAAGTTGGCAGCACTTTAGCTGTATTTAAGCCAGCTCAAAACTAGTTGGCAGCCCTCAAAGCCACAGCAGCCACTCTAAGCTATAATGGCAGCTTTCAGGCTGATTTGAATTCGCTTAAGCACAAGTTGGTAGTGCTTTAAGCTACTTCACTTCAAATTAATAGTATTTTGAAGCAGTTTAACACAAGCTGGCAGCACTGAAAAGTTCACATCAGCTGTCACTGACTTTTTATTGTATCTTAAGCCAGACAGATTTGAATTCTCTTTTAAAGAGAAGAGAATTACATCAGGCTAATAGTATTCTAAGGCAGTTTTAGGTAGGGTGCATTTTAAGGTATTTCAGAAAACAAATTGGCAGCACTACATTATGGTGTCATTGGAATTGCCACAGCAAGTTGGCAGTTCTTTTTGAAAAGGTACGACAGTTGGCAGCTTTTCCAATTACTTTAGATCAAGTACAAGTCTATTTTAATAGAAAACTAAAATTGGCAGCTCTTGAGTATTTGCTTGACAGTTTATTATATAGCAGCTATACTATATATTCATCCGATTTTGACCAAACTCCTTAAAATTGTGTGAAAACTGATCAAATTCACAACTGGAAGGTATAAAGACGCTATCATTGAAAACAAAAAAGTTTTTCTCAGCAGAACTTCTTTTTCGACCGATAGAAAACAAAAATGTTTTTCCTACTAAGACTTTTTTTCAGACATATCTTTTGTATGGCAGCTATACTATATAGTTGTCCGATTTGGATGAAAATTATCAAAATTGTGTTGTAGCATGTAATATTGACCAATAACAAGTTTAGGAGCGATAGCATTGACAACAAAAAAGTTTTTCTCACTAGAACTTCTTTTTCGACCGATAGTTCCTATGGCAGCTATATGCTATTGTCATCCGATTTTGATCAAACTTGGCAGAATTGTGTGGTAGCATATAAGATTGATCAGTTACAAGTTTGGGAGCAATAGCATTGAAAACAAAAATGTTTTTCCCACTCAGACTTTTATTCAGACATATCTTTTGTATGGCAGCTATACTATATTGTTGGCCGATATTCATAAAACTTGGTGGAACTATGTAAAAACATAGAAAACTTAGAAATACGAAGTTTGGGCACATTTGCTTTGAAGACAAAAAAGATTTTCTAACTAAAACTACTTTTTCGAGCGATAGTTTCTATGGCAGCTATATGATGTAGTCACCAAAAGCCTTCGGGCAAAGTTTGGTTCAGATAGCTTTAAAACTGACGGAGGAGTTAGCATAGAAACAGACAAACGGACAGACGGACATGGCTATATCAACTCAGCTCGTCATGCTGTTCAAGAATATATATAGTTTGTGTGGTTGGAGATGCTTACTTCTATGCGTTACAAACATCTGGACAATTTTAATATACCCTCTACAATGGTGGCTAACGATTTACCGCTAGTTGGCAGCTCTTCATATATAGTTTTTCCAGGAACTGCTACAGCAAGTTGGCAGTTCTTTATCTAAAATAATTTAAAGATGTCAGCTTTAAAGTACAAGTATTGCTTAGTGCAAAAGCAAACGATTTACCGCTAGTTGGCAGCTCTTCAATTATTGTTTTTCATGAATGGCTACAGCAAGTTGGCAGTTCTTTATATAAATGTATTTTTATTTGGCAGCCTTTAAATATTTGGAGTCAAGTACAAGCTATACAAGTTGGCAGCTCTTCATTTATTGTTTTTCAGGTATTATTCCAATAGAGTGGACTGAAAAGTGCATACGATACAGTGAGTCTGGGTGGTGACCGAAGTTTCCCAGATAATAGTAAAAGTAAAATTGGCTCAAACAGCACCTCCAGGAGGGCCAGGGCCAAGGCTTCTCTCAATCTCTTGGCGTGTGTGCTTATAATTTTTCGCACAAGAGAAAGGGACCTACAGTTTAACGGCGAATCCGAACGCCAATAGTTAGAGAAGTTGCTTTTTCATGGCTAGTTAACTTCACAGCTGGCGCCAGTAGCTGGTGAAGGTGATCGGGTGCGTAAAAGTTTTTTTCTAAAGAAAGAAAAAACTTTTTCTATTAGATGGTCCGAGGCGGGATCGAACCCACAACCTCCCGCATCAGCCGCCACACATACGACTGATACGCCACGCCCGATCACAAGTTTCCCAGGTACCAATTTGAAAAGTACACTGATCGGGTGGGACATTTCCCCCTTGCTGAGGGGAGAGGCTGATCTATGGGTAACAGCACCCACGTTGACTCTGTTGAGAAACAGCCACCACGATCTCCCACTAGGTGGCCAACCGCAATGTGAGCAGCCAAGGGCTACCGATAATAGCTCTTTGGGCTTCTCCTCATTTAAGCCCCGACAGGTTTGTTAACGGGAGCACCGACTGAAACAATGAAATAATATGTACCATATGTACTTTTCTGTAACCGACATGTACATCTCAATCCGTCTGTCGGCCATGAGCAGTTCGTCTCATGGTTCTTTCCTCAGTGATATGCCCAGACTCCAACCCATGCTGACTCAAGTGCCAGTAAATGTCTCCAGAATAGCCTTCCGATAAGTCAGTGAGCTTCTCAAATAGTTGAATAGGTTCTCCCAAAAGTTGACGTTCCTTTCATCTAGTATGCTGATTACCTCTTCTGTATTGAGAAGCTGCTTTTTTAAGGTTTCAACATTTCTTGGGTGTTACGTGGGGGACATGATACATGTTCCGTTCGATTATAGACGTTCGATGTTAGTTTTATGAAATCAAGGAATTTTGTACGCTAATAGATACAGATATTTATTGGATACTGTGTAGTCGAGATACTTATACATCCTTAAGATGCTAGTGCGATGTCGGTGAGCTCGTTCCCTTAAGGCAGCGATGTCCAGCCGTATGCTCTTTGGGTACGTTTTGTTTTTGTAATTGCACCGAACATAAGAAATCAATGATCGTTTACATGCAGGGCGCGAGGTATGCAAAACGACACACATGCCAACGATTTCGTATGTATGTGTCGCGTAGAACAAAAACCGGTTATGTTCTCTTCTCTGATTGGTGTTTGCGCGCGCAAGCAAACTGAGCAACGAACAATTTCATGTGATTTTGTTGTTGCCTTACTCAATTTTAATGCGAAAAAAAATTTTTTCTTGTTGGTATTGGTAATTTTCTTTGTGAGTGTTCCATTGCCTTGCCATTCTTAGAGCACTTCGCCAGTTTAGTCCCAAAGGCCAGGCCTACATAGCTTTTCCATTCCAGAAATCCAAAAAATGTGGCAATCCGACTCCAGAAATATGCCTGTTAGGTAATTGGACAGGCGCTGATCATCGTACAACTTATGCAAAACTTACCCTATATAGCCAAGATGCAGATCTAGGGAATATAGGTGTGCATTCTAATGCCAATGCATAGCTCAGGGTGCAAGTTGTTAAATGTAAAACCTTCTTAAGAAAAAGGGTTTGGAGCCTGTACACTTCTTTAAAGTGCTTGCATCCCCAGACTTGAGCTCGACTTACTGTATTATGCAGTTTTTTATCCCGTTTGACTTATAAATTGTTTCATATCACATTTATACTTGTTTTGGCTTTTTTAAAAGTGACTGTGGGGGTCAATATAACTGCTAGGTACAACATTTTTATGAGTTCTCATTTAAATGTCCACCGCTCCGCCGCTGCCAATCTTCCACCTTTCCGGAAGACCATTATTTCGGATTTCGATAGATTTACAATACTCCTCCAGCCAATTGATCATGTCTTAAAGTACACTGATATTGTAATGGTATTGAAATGACGAAGTCATCTGCATACATTAAAAGGCGTATATTACGATCTTCCATACAAGGCCCTCCAAAGCCAAAAATCCTTATCGTACCCCAACTTCTGTCTTAAAATAGTCTGACATCTCTTCTCCTGTCCAAACAGCGGATTCAGTTTGGTCATGTTCTCTTACACAAAGGAGGTTTATTATCTTTGAAGGCTGCTTGTACCATAATTTTCTAGGGAAACGCCGCTTTGAAGTCGATGAAAAATCTGTATACGATTTTGGTTTCCTGCAGTTTCAGGTGTATGATTGCTGCTAGGGAGTAGCCCTCTCTGAATCGGGCCTAATACTCGTTCATACTATCATTAAGGTTAACCCCCATTGCTCAGTTTGTTATATATTACGCTCATAAGAATTTTTGTTATGCAGTTGATAAAAGGGATACCACGGTAATATTCAGGCAGACACATATCACCTCATTGTTGGTAAATACAAAATGAGGTGGCAGTACTTTAAATTCATTTACAGTCAGGGCTGCAAATCCAAAACAAATTTTGGGAATCTCCGGTTCGAGGTTTTTGGTCTTTGGTTTTGGTTCGAGCCTTGGTTCGTTGCACATTTTACCCAATATATACAAAATTACAATACAATAGGTATACAGCTGACGCATAAATACATTTTAAGACTGTAAGACGTAGATTATAATTGACGTGAGATTGGCGCTAGATTGCTGGATATGGACTTCCTTCATTGCTAGTGTAAAAATCTTCAGTCCGATTGCACCTTATTCAGTCTTTCACTCACAAAATTGAGCATCGATTGGTGTTTATTCGCCACACTTGGAACTTTTTTTCACAATGATTTGATCAAAAATGCCTTTGTCTTCTTTTGAAGGTGCCGCATTAAGTTTGCCGCATGCCCATAGATTATATTTAGTTTGCATTCGTGAGATTCTGGTTTATCAGTGCTACAATTTAGTATGCAAATTTCGTAAATAATAAATTGATCGTCATTGCTTCACACCTTCTCAGTCAAAACTTCTTAAACGAAATGAAATGCGCGTTTTTATTGTTCTGACTTGTGTGTTTTCTATCTCTAAATCGAATATCGACTGTTAGAAGAGCTAAAACTTAAAAGAGAGTAATTTAAAATAGCTAAACAATGTCAAATAATTAGCTAGAATTGCAGGCTCTGGGAAAACTGAATAGTTTTCTGCTTTCGAGCTTACAAAATAGCTATATAGCTAAATTGGCAACGCTGTGTGTGGCACACACTTCTGTTTGTATTCGTCTGACATGTTTCTGTAGTAGCATGCACCGGGTTGGTTAGATTGGCGCATATGTATATGTATAATATGAAAAATAAAACGTTCAATACATTGTGCAGTGTACACAGGCGTTTACATTGAATTTGAAGTATATTACAAAATGATATCTCTGACTGGAAGTATTGTACTCTATGGGCCGATTTCTCTTCTTTCAGATAGCTGCTATGTGTCAGATAACTTCACAATTTACTCTGTTATTTGCTAGTTTGTATGACAGATAGCTCTATGTAGTAGATGTGAAATCGGCCCTCTTTCTATGTAATAATAATAACGCATACGTATGAATGTATACATATATACATAGGTAGGCAAAGAAGTACTACATACAATAGCAAGCTCTGATTCTTTACGTATTTAAATTGTTTTACATATGTACATACATTTATGTAAGTATGTATGTTAATAACTATAGGGAGTGTGGAAAGGAGAAAATAACAAATCGAAGACTTGTATTTTTTGAACCGAACCAAAATCTTGAGACCTCACACTAAGTAAATCGCTTTTGAAGTTAGCTTACGCAAATGAAATGACTTTTAATTTTACAACAAGTTGTTAGCACTTAAATTTTTTGTTATTTTTGAAGTATTTTAACTTGCAAAAATAAGTTGGCAGCTTTTTTTTAAATACTTCCGACCAAGTACACGTATTTTTGCAGCAAGTTGTCAGCGCTGATATATTTATTTACTTTTTTCTTTTGGTTTTCAAAATATTTTCAACAAGTTGACCGCTTTTAATATTACTTCACACCAAAACAATGGTATTTCAAATCATTTTAAATACAGTTGGCAGCATCTTAAAATTAGCTATAAATGTAGGGTATTTCCACACACATCACCACTTTACATTTCACTTCCTCGTCGCTCATTTATTTATGTTTTATTTTTTGCCGGCCTCTTGCACTGCAAACTCAATTCCAACTTTGGCTGTATTTCAATCAATCAAATGGTTGGCTACTATTGGCATGGTGGTGGGTGGCAACTCTGGCACTGAAACTGATTTGCGGTAGGGCACGGCACAAACTTATCGAACGAGGCGGAGGTTTATGAGGCGGTTCGGGAACTGACATATTGGCTACCAGACTGGCCAATGAATACGCCCAACCGCAGACGGCATCAGCATCAGAATTGGACTTGAAACCGGGCGCATGTATTAACCTTATGCAAGCCTGTAATTTATTTGTTATTTATTTGCACGGTTACGCCATACCTCAGCCACCCCTCACCCCAACGAAAGTAGTATGTTTAATGCTGTACTAACGACACGTTTCACTGAAAAAAAAGCCACTTCTATGGATTGGGTAAACAATTGACCATGTTGAAAGAGAGAGAAAGATTATTAGGATTTGACCCTTAAATTCTACGAATCTTTTATTTTAATTTCTTAAAAATTTTGATTTATTCTTTCCCAAATGAATTAATCATCATTCATATCTTTTCAATATGCGATTCGATTGTTTCCCTGAGAGTTGATTGTTTAACTCAACCCATTATTCACAATTATTCTACATTTGATTGATAACTGTGAAGTTTGTCTACGATATCTATACAAGCCAAAGAGATTGTTCTTATCAGAGCTTTGTTGAGTCTATTAAAAGGCATAAAAAATAATAATCTATTGTGGTTTATGGCATTTGTTGTAATTTTTTTAGTGCCTTCTTACCTTGAATGTTTGTAAAGAGTTTAATGCAGTGAAGAGAGCACTTTGCTTGCCACGAATACAATGAATGACTTTATTTGAGCCCAAAAGAGTTTGCTTAATGCAAAAATTGGACAATTCATTGCTGAACATTATACAGTTTGTAAAAACATCTTTAAACTTTTCGGTTCGGTTCGGTTTTTGGACCTTGAAAATGATGAACATTTTTGTATTTTTTCCGCGAAGCGAACCTTCAGCTTGAAGACCGGATCGAGCTAGGGTCGCGATGTTTCTCAAAATATCAAATATCAAATTTTTCAAAATCGATATTAGATATTGATATTTTCTAACGCCGTTCTATCTGATCTTTAACATAGGATAACTTAAAGATTTAAATGTCTTTGTTTTCTGAACGTAGAAGAAGTCGTCCATGGCAGTCGTACTCATGGAGTGTGATATATGATTCCACTGTTCGCATACATCAGAAAGGAATGGCGAAATTTCCCTGAGCAGTTGGGTGAGTTTAGCTGTGCAGGCTTCAGAGGTCCGTGCTTTGAAGCATGCCCGCTGTAGTACAACGTCCGATGAATATTTCTGGATATCAACACCTTCTCTGTTGAGGGTGCTACCATTCTAGGTGCATATCCTCAAATCGTGGTCCTTTAAACGTTTTCGTGGGTCGTCGTCAGAGGGGGTCCGTATTTTCGGCATTTTTGTCGCAATGAAAACAATGGTGGAGTTTTTTTTTGACGTTGGTGGGTATCAAGCCCGACGCACCAAAACTATATATTGTACCCTGTAAGGAAGGCTCGCCGCTCACGTTAGCCAGCAGCTTTGCGGGTGCATCGCACCAACTAGCAGGTGTGAGTCGACTTGAAACGCAGTAAACCAGGATCGAACTGGGTTCGCCAAGTTGAACCGTTTAGCAATTGTTAGCTCACTACATACGCTCCTATAAGGTCCAGAAAATCTATGACTAGAAATTTCTGAACGACCACCAGGTCATGCTTAGTGCTAACAAAACTGACCTTGCCTTTAATCTTTAATCAAGTGCAATCAGATAGCAACATTTTTATGATAAGTTGCAGAATAGTTGCACTGTTCAAATATCTTTCAAAAGGCAATGGTATGATTTTAATGAAAGTTGCTAAACCAGGAGGCTTCTGGATGAGTTCTTTTATAAAATATTAGTATTTTTAACATTATACTCCACCTTTACTGGTATTCCAACTCAGAAATACCATGGACTCAATACACAGTAAAAGCTCTCAGCATGCAAAAATATCCATGGTGCCTTAGAACGGCTAGGATAGTGAGTTCGAATTCCATTGCAGCTATACAATGTTTTTTCATTTGGAGTATTTTAACTCTTTTCTCTCTCTCCTATGTCTCTGGCAAATTAAAAAGCAACAACAATGTTGCTTATGCGTAGTTAGAGCTCACCTCGCTCGCTGTGACCGAACGCTTTACGCTATTTACGGCCGCACACACACACACAAACAAAAATCGGGTTTCTCTTTCTATTTCTTGTGGTTGTTATTGCTCGAGATATATTTTGCGCTAATTAAAAAGTTGATCGCGTCGAGACCTAAAATTTCTAAACTGGTATGATGGTTGTATAAAAAGCTTGACTGGGTTCGGTCTGGTTAGCTGTCGGTTTCTTTTCATTGCGCTTTGAAGTTTTCAGCTTTTGATTGTGATTTGAAACTCCATATGAAGTAAACTATTAAGAATTTCACTTTAACATCGTAGACGAAGTTGTTGTTCTTGTTTTGGCTTACAAAACCATTCTCAGTAGCAAGTCAAAAAACACGCATCTTCATACTCAAAAGGAAAAAAATGTTGTCAAATCATTATATTTTGCCCTCATTTTATTCAGTTTGTTTAACTTTGTGCTGAAAACCTTTACAAATTTGACTTAAGCAGGGCAACCACACACGAATTTGTTCGACGAATTTGTTGGGCTCGACGAAATGTTCGTCGTTAGTGGAGGTGTTCGTGACAGATTTTTGTGTTCGACTTTCTGTTCGCAGAGAATAGAAACGTTTCTATCTGGCGTGTGTTGGATGGGAACAAGTGCACGAACATCATTTGTCAAAAATATTTGTAGAGTGAACACGTGCCCAAATAAGCAACGAATTGTGGCTGGAATTTATTGAATGCCCCCAAAATGATGAAATAATGCTTTAAGCTAATTTGTATCGCCATCTAGACCATGATTGTGTTAGTTTTCGCTGCCATTTTTTCATGTTTACTCGTTGAGATTTTCAAGCAAATGATGTTCGTGAGAAATGTTCGCCTGGTTAGTGGACAAATGAATTCTTGTTTGACAAATTTGTTCGTCAAACAAAGTCGGGACTTAAGTCGGAATGCATCCTCTGTGAGTTTTTGACTCATTTAAATTAAACCCAAATACTTCGCCGACCAGTCGAAGATCGGGAAATATTTGCCATATCTGCTTAGTCCATTCATTCGAAATAATAGTAAATAATAAAGCAAATAAGAGTTAATAAAACCATCATTATGCTCAGAGAAAAAAGGGATATTTATTGATGATCCAGTGGATATTTTTGGTACCCATTTGAATTGGATATTATAAATATCCTTTTTTGGGTATCAAAATACACATTTAATTTAAGACATATTTGTTAACCGAATCAATGTCGTGGAAAGGATATGATAACATCTATTCCAAATGGATCTTATGGAATCTGTCTTTTTTGTGTGTGCTTAAAATCTTATTTAACGTCTTCAGGCTCAACGTTTTCATAGTAGAGACGGAATCTAGCAACTAAATAGCTAAAATGGCAACACTGGTGGAGACACCTCTACAAGTTTCACCACAACACCTCTTTTCTACAAGCCAGAGCTTTTCGGAAAACTTCATTAAGTTTGCTTCACCGTGAAAATCCCGACTTAGCAATGCAGGGCAAAAACTTAGCTTAGACTTAAATAAAGAAACGGTTGGAACATTTGAACTTCATTCGTTTGACCATTCCTGTAGTTAGCTATGAACCTTTAAGCGTGTAAAATTTTGAGCAAAACTCGAAAAATTTCCAAAATTCTAAAAATTTCAATTATTTTGTATAAAATCAATAAAATAGTAAAAAAAAACACTAAAACTTGGGGCAGATTGCTTTTCTTTCAGATAGCTACTTTGTGTCAGATAGACATAGATTTTAATCTATTTGTTTGTTATGTAAAAGTCATGATACAATGAATACAAGGTAGTGCAAACACTTGCTTCATTTCGCCTGCGCATAACTTTGTGAGTCTTTGACATCATTTGACAGATTAGTCTTAGGTTGGGAATTGGAATTTTTCAGTTTTACCTTGATTTAGTTTATTTGTTGAAATATTTTCAATTCATTTTAATTTTGGTTACAAAACACAAAATTTTTTGTTTGCACTACCTTCTAATTTTGTGTATCATGTGTAGAAGTTGTGAAATCAGTCTTAAAAACATAAAGAAATTCAATTTATTACTTTTTTTTACCAAAAATATTAGTTTTTTCGAGTTTTTGTGACATGAAAGAGTAATTAAATGAATTTGGTTCGTTCAAACAGTTTGATTGTTTTGGTTCAAGCTACAAATTTGTACTGTATTAGTTGACCAAATTGGTTCTCTGCGAGTGATTATGTTGTGTAAAAAGATTAGGGCCCTAAACTTTATCCATTGGCTAAGGTAAAGATCAAAAATCTTATTTGCAAAAAACGTTATGTGTGTAGCGAGCTATAGAATAAAAGGCGACTTTAAGTTTGTTCATACTAGCTGCATCACAATGCCCAAAAACCTCTATGCCATAAAATAGTGTAGGAATCAGATACATTCTAGCTACTGTCATTCGAATTTGAATTGGTAGAAACTTTTGGGATAAAAAGAGCTGCCTAAGTAATCCGTACAACCTTCCAGTTGCCCTATTGATGTGGTCATTCCACGACAACGTATTATTGAAGTGAATACCCAAATTGGTAGCATCATCAACATAACTTATTTGCAGGCCATCAACACATAACTTAGGCAGCTGCAGCTCATCAAGGTCCTTTTTGTACAGCACCAAGCATTTGGATTTAAGCGGATTCAGTCCCAAACCATTTTCTATAGCCCACTTATTTACTTTTGTAAGTTCTTCATTACATATAGAAACACACTCATTTAACTGACTTAGCGAACGACTTACATACATCTGGACATCGTCAGCGTACATGTGTATCTTACATTAGGGAGGTCATTAACATTCATAGAGAACAATAACGGCCCAAGAACAGACCCTTGGGGTACACCACGCGTAATCGAAAGAAGATCGGAGGTGCGCCAACCTGCGACTACAGCCTGTTGTCTCTTGCTTAGGTAGGATTTAATTAACTTAGTTGCAGTGCAGTTGCTTTGTGCATAGTATTTGATGATTCACGGTTTCGAATCCTTTACTGTAGTCCAGAAGACATAGCAAAGTTACTTGTCCATCATCCATTCGACTTCGATTATACTCCGATATTTTTAATATTGCCGTCAGACTGGCAATCATTTAGTTTAAAGCTTATCGTTAGAAATTGTTGAATTTGAATTGCCATTAGGTGCTCGCAAACTTTCGATAGGTATGGTAAAATCGATATTGGTCTATATTCAATGGATGATTTTGGGATCGGTAGTATTTTTGCAAGCTTCCACATATTTGGAAAGATGGAGGTGGTGAAGGCAGTGTTCATAACATAAGTGATATGATCAAGTATGTAGTTTTTGTAATTTGCATCAAAGTAAAGTTTTGTAGGCCAAGCCAAGAGCAACAACTTTGCTTAAAATCTGAAAACAAAATTCTAAATTGTTTAAAAGATATGGAATGATAAATCCTACTCAAGAGCTGAACAGTTGGGAGATGACAAATCTTGTTGAAGGGCGCGCGCACACATGCGGCTGAAAGATGAACTGAAGGCAAGACTTAAGGCTGATTTTGACAAATAACAACGCTTAAAAATTCAGATTTGCGAAATCAATCAAGCATGTTTGTTTATTTCAGCTTGCTGACGTACTAAACTATCATGGTCAGTCGTCAATTCATCTGTCAGCCGCATGTATGCGTGCGCCCGTAGAGATTTTTAATCTCATTTAAAGGTATTTCTATCTTTTTTGTTTTTGTTTGAAGATTTTCCATCTAGTTTTTATGTTGATTTTCTTTTTATTCAGTGTTGAAGCTGATAGGCCATAATTACAGGCACAGAGAAATTGTAAAATTTGCATTGTTGTAAACTTTAAAGGTTCATCTATTGAGTTTATCTTGCTGTTTTACCCAAATCCAGTTCCATGAGAACCATAAAATTGTTGTTTGTCTTTTTTTTTTTCAAATAAATTGTACATATCCTTTGTTGTTTCATTTGGCAGTTTGATACTGATAAAAACCGACGTCGATCAAGCTAAAGGCCCAATGGCAATATGACAAATTTCAGAACATTTATGACAATAAAAAGATTTATCTCCAATTTGTTCTTTTTGCTTTGCAAAAATTAGAATTTGTCGCACACAATGGTGTTTAATTTATGATGTATTTAAAATTGAATTGAGCAACAATTGATTGCATAATGAAGATTGCATACCAGATGAGCACAAAATGTAAACAACTTGTGAAAATCAATAAATCGTTGTGTTAATCAACAACCAGTTGGTAAACGTGTCTCACGTTAGCTGGGGAATGCAGTTGGATTATTTTTGCGATTCTCAAAGATGCACTGCTTGCCTACTTTTGGGCGCCTAATTGAATAAAATTTGGCATATTCTATTCATTTCACACACACACACACACATTCCGCAGGCCCAGCAGGCTAATTAAATTATGTAAATTGAATTGAATTGAGCATATTTGTTGTATGCAAGTTCATAAATTTTATGACTAAAATGTGGCCCACATCCCCGCAGGCGATGGATGTCGCGTTTTTGGTGGTCGCATGTAAATCACATTACAATAAAATGCATAGCACAGCAGCAGCAGCAACAGCATCAACAGCAGCAACAGCAGCGGCAGCGGCAGCAACATGCACGGCAGCAGCACACTTAATTATGACATCATTAATTTTTAATAATGACAATTTTGCGACAATAAATCACTTAACTAACACAAATGCAAATTGCGCAGACAATGAGCCAGGGGGAGGGGGGGAGGACGCGAAATTAGTAAACTTTAAACAATGCCAGTGACTCTCCCTGCCTGCGTGTGTGTGTGTGTGTGCGTGTTTGTGCTTCCTGTGCGTGGCATAAACAAATAAACAGATTGACTCTCCTGTGTCCTGGTTGTGCCTTATCCTGGCATTGAGTGATGGCATTGCTGCTACTGACTCGTCCTGCCAACTGGAGCATGGAATGAATTTAATTAATCTCGCTACCGTCAGTTGCACACAATTGCAATTAACTTGCAACACTCGCATAATTACAGGCAACCTCATGTTTTGCTACTTATCAGCATCAACATTGACCAAAACCAACGTCAGAATGGATGGTCCCCGTGCCAGTGGCATTGACCAATCCGGCAATGATCGAAGATGGAATAACGCAGCACCGGGAGAGTGGCATGCAAAATGTTTTCATTAAATCAATTCACAGAGAGTACTTTGCCCAAAATGTTACTCAACTATCTGTAGAGATTTCTGGAACACACCCGGATATATTCCCTGCAGTTCTACGCCTCAGTACTGATTTTGTCAGTGCTGTTTCAGACCTGAGAAGTAGGAATTACTCCAATTCATGACTGATTTCAGTACTGTTTTCAGTACTACCCATGAGTTAAGTACTGAAATCATGCCTGAAAGAAGAGAAGGTCATGACGTAGTAGGCCCTGTCTGTGATAAATTCATGGCTGAAATGCATGTAAAGGCAGCCATGATTGCAGTCCCATCCCTTCCAAATCAGGACTGATTCAGGTCTGATTCAGTCCTGAGCCGTACTGAAGGGTAGAAACTGATCGCTCTAAAATCGCTCCGAAAGATTTACGAAATCGTTAAGAGTCTTTCTACTCTTTGGTCTTTTGATCACACTTCTGATTTGTAAATGTGGGTTTTTTCGGTTTTACGGTTTTGCGTACGCCTTTGTTTTTGCTAAGTCAGCTGCTTTGCCATTCGCCGTTGTAGTGCACACAAACACACACTACTGATTGTCGAGTACAGAATTTCAAGTACTAAGTATGCAGTACTTTGTATCGAATTCTGAGTATAATATCAAGTATTGAGTATAGAATACCGAGTATCGAGCACTGAGTATCGAGCACTGAGTATCGAGTACTAACTATCGAGAACTGAATATCGAGTACTGAGCATCAAGTACTAAATACCGTGGACTTAATATCGAGGGCTAACTATCGAGTACTGAGTATCAAATACTAAGTATTGAGTTATATAAATATAAAGGACTGAGTATCAAGTATCAAGCATCGAGAATCGTGTATAGAAAACGAGTATCGTGACTTAAAAATCCTGAATCGACACAAGTAAGGAAAATTGATCACACATTTCTCTTCGTAAAATTCTTCCGACTGAACATAGGCCAAAATTCAAAAAAATTCATCTAAAAATATTTAGTTAAAATGTTAAAAAATTATCTCAAAATTGTCCAAATTTCTTAATGGCAAACCAGTTTTTTCCGGAAATTTAACGGGACATTCTAAAAATAGAATGCAAAGCATGAACACGTGTTCAATTTTGCAGCGTCAAAGTCATACGTTCGCTAGAGAGGTCCGAAGTCGATTATTTAAAATGAATTTTAAAGTTGCAGGTATTTATTTTAATAAATTCTTCTTGTGAAATTAATTTGTAATTTGTCTTTTTAACTGATTATACTTTTTTTTTGTGTATATTGTGAATGTCATTTTCATGTTTAAATAGACTTTTAGTTATGTTACCCCCCGATCCCCCCGTTATGAGTGTTATCAGTGTATTTATCAATGTTTTAAGGTAATAAAAATGTTAAGTGTAGCTGCTGATATTTGCTGATTTGTGTACATTCATGAATAAACTCAAGCTGTCTTACTGTTTTCAATGTCAAATTTGCGACGCAATCTGCTGCTCTTCCTTTGTTTTTGTGATGTTTCATTTGTGTTTGTAGACAATTTGGCATATTATTTTTTTCTTCTCATTTTTATGTTATCTTTTTCAATAGGCGCTTCTTGTAACTGCGTATTTTCACGCATGCATATCTATGATCTTTGGTGCACAGAAGAGGGCACGAATGCAGAGAAAACTCGGAGTGTGATTAAGGGGGCAAGGGCTACGCAGTTGAGATGAGGAAACTTAAGAATTGTATTGCAAAAAAATTATTGCTTATTGGGCTAAATAAAATCCTATTAAGAGTTCAATTGTTCAATATCAATCCAATTGGCTGAAAACTATAGAAACAATTATAATTGAGCCAACTTGTTCTCCTCAACAAAGCGTTTCAAGTGCTGAACGTAGACGACCCAAAATTGATTTTGCTGAGTCCTCAAAAAGGACGAAACGTCGTCGGATAGCGCTGCTAGAAAAACATGATGAGTCTGCAGCTTCCGATTTTCCACCGATCCTGAAGTCATCCGAAGCAAATATTGAAAAGGTTTTATCGCTTTTAATGGACACTGGAATAACGAAGCACCAATACATGCTTATTCGTGAATTCGTAAATTCGTTAATAGTGAAGCTTCTTGCAATATATTGCCAAGCTACAAGAAAATTTTCAAATTTATAACATCAAAATATAAAAATGACACAACAAAGAAAACTACCAAAGAGAGACAAATCTAAATTTGTATCATCTACATTTGATTTATTAGAAGATATTTGTTAAACTTTTTTTGCATTCAAATTAAAACTTATTAAAATTTTTCTTTTAAAAATTAAAAAACATTTATTCTTATATATGATTGAAAAAACTAGAGAGCCACATTTGTTTACATTTCGAAAAGCTTGTGGGGAGGGGGAGAGGAGTTACACTTTCACAAATTTATACAGAAGATAATTTAAATATACTCATATGAAATTTTAGCACTGCAACTCTGCAACGGTGCTATGTGAGCTATTGGATATAGTCGTTCGATGCAGCCAATTTTTGTACTATATATTCAAAATATTTTTTTATATTTTTGGTTAAAATTTCATAACGATATCTCAACGGGAAATATTCATGGCATTGTGCATTGTGGCGAATTTAAGAACTTCAGTAGAGACAGAATCTGTATATGGGGTTTAGTGACCTGTTTTTGATTTTAGTCAATGTTACAACTGGCTAGCTCAAGGTCTTTGGTTGATTATAAATCTTTATAACCAACACAAATCAACAGATATTAATTACAACATTTTGGAATACCAATTGGGAATCTCTTCCAAAAGGTTAAGTAGAAAAGGTTGACCAAGAGTTTTGAGAATGGCAAAAAGAAATGTAGTAATGTCTCCTCCTCTACCTCACACTTGCAGCTTGTACAGAATTCGTTGTGAGTGACGCGCAAGCGTGCTGCATGCCTGCCGATGAGGCAGTGACCCATTAGAGCCCCAACCAGAAGTGAGATGTTTTCTCTACTTTGAAGCAAAAGACTATTGGTTCATTGCACATTGATTGGGCCATGCGACCATAGCTGCAGCTTAAGCCGGAAGGTTATTCCATCGTTCAGTAGCCAGGCGCCAGGTACATCTTTTGTGACTAGTTTGTATGAGTCTAAGGCAGAGATGGGCGCGTCGCGAAGTTCCAATGCACACGAGGCAGCGCGCTGCCTCGTGTGCATAGGAGCTCTGCCGCGGCCGACTGCACAAAATCACACGTACGCTATAAGCATTGAAAGCTATTTATAGAACACGAATGGGGCGCACGCAAATTGTGCTTGTATGCGTGTGAAAAGTGTTTCGATATGTGTGCATGCCCATCTCTGCTTTATACACACAGTTTACTACTTACATTGTCAAAACGCGTTTTCTTTTGTGCATTTTATACTGTTCTCGTTCGTCTAGGATCACTATAAATCTTAGACTCTAAGGCAGTGGTGTCCAAACTCACACAAGCAAGCATTGCATATGAGTGCGTAGCTGCGAAACACGAAGTAAGCATGTTGACATTTCCACATGAGCAACAAACAAACGAACAAATGTCTTGTGAGAGAACACAAAGCCGAACACACGCATCGTAAGAGAGCCAGCCGCCGAGCGTGCTATTTATAGAATACACATATTCTCTCTCTCTATATATGTGTCGGCTGCGACGCCGGCAGAATTTGGCTTGCCAACCACGCGTGGCTGCCTTTTCAAATTTTGGACATCGCTGGTCTAAGGTCATTCTTCCGGAGGAGCTGAATTGTAGTCTTGATAGTTTGTCAGCTGACTCGTTTCCCTCAATGTCCTGGCACCCAGATGAGATGAAAATGGAGATGCTGAGCGATCGCTTTTCCGTGAGCGTCTTGGCATTATTGCTGTACGAGTCAAGAGCACTTAGCCCATAAATGTGTATATGTTCCCTGCTTCGATCATGAGTGTGCTAAGGTATTTGGCGGCCTCCTGCATGGCCACAAATTCTGCTTGGTGCACACAGCAATGATCAGGGAGACGGAATAAGATTTCCATATTTAGATCGTTGGAGAAAGTTCCCCCTTCTACTTTGTCATTGAGCTTAGAACCATCTGTGTAGATATTGAGGGCATTTGCTTTACTGTGGGGCAAGTTATTCAAGACCGAGTGCAGGTCGTTATACGAGAACTCCATAGATGGCTGTGTAAAGCCTGGCGTCACTTCGACGCTTAAGAAATTGCGTCGCTTCGAGGCGCCGACGCGCATAAGCAGACAAGTGCAATTATTCGCTTCACAGCAACAGGCGCTGTGTGCGCGATCGAGACTCACATTTAAGGGTTGTTTTTCTCTTGTTATTGTTGTTGGACTGCTTTCAAGCTCAAATTTCGTGCACACCGCTGCTTTAGAATAACATTCTAATCTCACTCAGTCGCTCTGCGTCGGAAGTAGTGCAGCGGGTAGAGTGTGTGTCTGCTGTGCGAGAGTTCGTGATATTCAATCCCGATCTGATAAAAAAGTTACTTTTATTTACACAACCGTTCACCTTCACCAGCTATTGGCGCCAGCTGTAAAGTAAGCAGCCACACAGAAAAGTAAATATACATTAAGATCCTTTTGGAGTGGATATGTTTTTATATAATATCCATTTTTTATATTCTTTGAATGATTTTAAGCTGCATTGGATGAATATTTAAGATCAGTTTAACATTTACTGGCAATTTTAATATCCTGTTTACGATATTAAAGCTATTTAGTTCAAATGGATACTAAAATCATCCAATGGATCATCAACAAATATCCTGGTTTTTCGGTTCTGTGCATGAAAAAGCTTCTTAAACATTGCTGTTCGTAATCGGCGTTAAGCAGTAAGTCCCTTTCTCCTATGCCAAAATTAAAAGATTTGGTCGGGATTTACACGACGAAGCAAACTTAATGAAGTAGAACAGGTTTCCCCAAGCAGAGAGCGCGAAAATGTGACTGTGACTGTGTCTCTCTCTAACACACAGTGTGAATTGGCGAGTATGTTCGTGCCCCAAAGGCTATCGCTGTGGAACTCTGAAGTAGACTTGAAAATCAAGGGAATTCTACTAGATATTTTTGAACAAAATGTATAGCAAAACCTACTGAGAAAACTTCATTAAGTTTGCTTCATGTTGTAAATCCCGTCTAAGAGAAGCTGGGCTTTTTTTTAGTAGCTCAGCGTTACACTTGAATTGTTTAAAAGCCGCTCATTGTAATCAGAAGTCGCATTTGGATTGAGTTGCTAAGAAGTCACGTTTTAGTCATTATAATCGCTTAGTAAACGCTCAGATGCCGCTCTAGAGTCGCTTAGCTATTGCCAAGTTAATAAGAAAAGTTAAAATGAAGCAACGCTCGTAAGTAGCTCATGCGTCGCTTAGACTTAAATGCTCCTTAATTCCCACAATTTCACTTCCCTCAGAAAAAATTGTTTTTTTAATTTCAAAAAAATTGCCCTTAAATTGAAATTCCCCATAAAATTTTTGAACAAATTTCTGTATTAAATAAATGTTTTTTCTGAAATTTAGAGAATACATTTTTTTTCCAAAATTTAGGGTTCATCGCCCTAGGACGGATTTAACTGATCTAATTTTCAGCGCGAATTTGGAGCTGTTTTTTGAGTGTTAAACTCATACAGAGGTCGAACATGAATCGCTCACTAAAGTCGCTCACAAATAACAAAATTATTCTTCTGTTTGCCATATCCCATGTTTGTGAATTTCGTGATTTTCCACACTTGTTCGTCTAGAAAATTGCTTAACTTGATTTTCCTTGCCGCTAGCTTCATATACCCAATTTTCGATCAATTCAATTAATGGATATAACAAGCGCGCCAAGCTTCCAGTGACACATGTGCTATCTGCTCTTCACCCCGTCTACTTGCCACTCCTAGTTGTTCCTGTTGGTGCTGTTGGATAGTGCTGGCTCTGCGTGCGTGTGCAGTGGTTGGCTCATTGGTCATTTGGTTGCTGCTCGGTTGGTGTTAGCGGTTGCTCGTCAGCGTCATCATCAAAGTTGTTGTTGTTGTCTTTGCTGCTGCTGTTGCTGTTGCTGCTGTTGCTGCTGCTGGTCAGCGACTGATTGCAAATGATGTTGTTGCTGTTGCTGGCGGCGCCACCTTGTGGTTGGGATAGTCACCTGCCACAGTTCGCATTGCCTTACCCATTGCTGACGTCGCTGCAAATTAACATTTTGTAACGCGTTTCGGTTGCCGCCGTCGTGTTTTCATTTCACACTTTGCTCTGTGGGTGTGTGGGGGTGTTGGGTGGTTTGATGGGTGGGTGTGTGACATGCATTTGACATGAGAACTGGACAGCGCGATTGCCTTCGCCTCGTTGTTCCCCCCCCCCCCCCCCCCTGCTCCTCCGTTGCATTGCCTGGCTTTTGTGGCAAATTGTTGTATTTGCGCTTGATTGCCAAATCAAATATTTGTTGCACATGGCAAATGGCAAAAGGTGCGTGGTGGAGGGAGGAACTGGGCTTCCATTACACACATAAATAAATAATCATGTGCTTGGAGAATAATCGCTAAATTTTATTGGACTTTAAGTGTTTGTTAATTCGATTAACTCAATTTGAAATTAAAAATGGGAAAATTAAAAGAAAAAATACAAAATTTATGAGAAAATCAGATATATTTGAGCTGTCCATCTCCATGAATATGCTATGAAGTTTCAAGACGCACTAGTTTTATTTCTTACAAATCCAACAGTTCTTATCTCCTATTGAGGTCAGCTTTGTAATCTGTGCAGGGGTTGAAAATCAAGTGTCAATTTTTAACAGATAACACATGGAAACAGCATTTTTGTAGCATGAATAATTAAGACTAATATTCTACTTTCTTGGGGTGCTAATTTCAGAACTGAAGTCATTTTGTTTGTATCAGCTTCAGTTTTAGAGTTATAATTAAAACGCGTTTTTGAAGAAAAATATATTTTTTATTAAAAAGAATTAGAAACAAGAAAGAAAGTCGGTCAAGCCCGACTATAACATACTCTGTACCCTTAACGTCGCAGCTCGCATTTGCTCACGAGTTATACTCGCTCATCTCTAAGTTTCACTCTCTCTCTCTCTTTCTCTCTCTCTCACTAAGATTGCCGTTCAAAAAAATGCTGTGGTGATGGGTGGGGGGTGGTGGGTGTTTACTGGCCGTTTTTTGCTCATAACTTGAGTATCGTTCATCCGATCTTTATCATTCCTTCAGCAAATCGATAAATAGTTTTGTTTCTCTAGAAGGTACGAACGATCTATCTTCAAAACTGTAGGAGATATTTCCAAATTGCGGGGGCGGGAGGGGGCGTGGCAAAAATTGAAAATAAACTTGATCTGCCTGCAAGTATTAGAAATATATGTCCCATACATGTCAAACCTCTAGCTCTTACCATCTCTGAGATCTCTTCGTTCATACGGACGGACGGACAGACGGACAGACGGACATGGCTATATCGAATCGGCTGTTGATGCTGATCAAGAATATATATACTTTATAGGGTCGGAAACGATTCCTTCTCCCTGTTACATACTTTTGCACAAACTTAATATACTCTATGTACCTTCGGTACAGAGTATAAATATTCTTTTATAAGATTTTCTTACTTGACTTGGGCTCCCGAAAGCTTTTTTGAATGCTCCAACAATAGTCTGCTATCGTGTGAGCATTTCAGTGACCCTGTTAGCGTTCCTCCACAGTTCGAATGGTTGGATGGAACCGTTCCCCTTGTTCTTCACACAGATAACCAAGATTAAACTGTCCAAATGACAGTGGAGGAAGCTGACAACATCAAGCTGCTGAAAGTGTGAGAACATCAGTTCAATATGCTCCGCATAGCTTTTAATCTTTTTTGTTTCCCAGAAAATTTTGTGCAGTTCAAACCAATTAATTTCAGGCATTTTTTTCAACATCAAATTTCATACTTTATCAAGCTTCTTGTTTGTGGAATGTAAAAGATCTTTCTTTCTCTTATGTTACAAGTTTCTGAAGCTGTCAGTGTAATTGCTACATAATCCTTTCTCACTTTCTCACTTTTTCTTAGGCAAACCATAAAAAGAACCCACATACAATTAAAAATGGCAAAAAAAAAAACTAAATCAATTACCAAAAATGGTTAAAAGTGGGCCCAAATCTCCAGGCTGCAAAATCAAGTAAAAATAATGCTTTAGATATATGTATCTCCCCCCCCCCCCCCCCCCCCTAAAAAATGAACTATTCTAAATAAACTTAGTTTAATTAGGTTAATAAAAGCAACTACAAATTTAAGTGTTAACCTGTAGAAAACTAACAACGTAATAATAAAGCACAAACACATTTTTTTTTCAAAAACCAAAAAAAAAAACCTAATCAATTAGCCACATAAATTGTATAAAAATTTATATAATGTTTATATGGAAAAATAACCTTAGGAAGTTAAAGCAAGCTAAACAAAATAAAGTATGTAAATTTTAAAGCAGCTTTATTGATATCATAAAAACTACAAACAAATAAATATATATAAATATATATGTATAATCTCCAATATATATATAAAATGATATCACCTAGTGAATTGCTTTGTATGTTTAAACATGACTTAAGTAGCCAAGATAACTGCGGCTGAGCCGTAGTTTGTAAACCCTTGCAAGATCAGTGTTGACACTAAAATCACTTTTGTATTAAGACAAAAATTTTGCAATCACTCGAAAACAGGGCGAATTTTCATTGAAATTAGACCAGAGTTAGCCAACCATGGCCCCTGAGGGCCGAACATACTCGACAATTCACATCGAATGCTTGCCAAAGTCATGCTTCACAGTGTGTTTGAGAGAGAGAGAGAGAGAAAGAAACAGTTACGTTTTCGCCCTCTCTTCTTGGGGAATGCTGTATTAGACCACTTTTATAAAATCTCTCTGTCTTTGTTGAAATGAACATTGAAAATTGAACATCTCCAATTGTGAATTTTATTGGAGTATCAGAAATTACAGCGTAAACTTTCTTACCATCCCACACACATTTTCATGATCCTTAGAGTCGCTTATCTTTGCACTAGGATAAAATTAAAATAAGTAAAACTTTCCTTTTCTCGGTCCTTCGAGCCGGATTCTATTTCTCTCGACTTTCGGTGTCGCACGACTTTTTGTTTTGAGGGTAATCAGTACATTTATTTCTCTTGCAAGGGAATACAAATCGTAGATACAGCTATATGTAAAGCTTCTCATTTTTGTTGTGTGTTAAAAACAAAAAAAAAAAAATTCATATAGCATGTAAAAAGATGATATATACATATATGAGAATCAACAAATATACGAGCATATATACAAAAACCGAGCCACCGCTTTGACTTTTCTTTCTCATCTCTTTTCGCAGGAAAGCGTTAATCCTCGAGCTGTAGGAAATTACCTGTAACAGCATAACAATTACTTATTTCCGAAAGCTTTTCTCTGGCAACATTTTTAATGACAACACCAGCGCAGAGAAAGTAGGCCGTCGGCACACACTCACAAAAAAAAAAAAAAAAAAAACTAATTTCCGCCACGCCCACCAGAGAGGTGGCAACACAACAATAAAGCGTCATCATAATACAAGCGATACACGAATGAAACAACACTCACACACACACACACACACACAGAGACCCACGAATGACAACAATAAAAAAAGAAGCTAGTAAATAAATGCAAGACGAACTGAGCATGCTCTTTGATAAGCAAAGTCTTGTCATATTTTCTGTAGACTGCGCAGCTCAAGCTAAAAAATAGAAGGTAGTGCAATGCGTCGCTTGTCGAACAAAGAATTCCAGTGTGACCTCACAGACTCGCAAAGGGCATAGCCGAATAAGCCTGTTAAAACTGCCCCAAAAGATTTTTGAATATTTTGAATCGGGGATGGAAGCTTTTATCATCATATTCAAGTCAATAGGTCTATTGATTGACGAGTAATCTGCAGAATTGCCAAAACATAAATATCAATATATCTGATCTTATAACACGATTTAGCATAAACTTTTGATTGCAAAATAATAAGATTTAACATACATATACAAATCCAAATAAGTAACAATTTCCAATTAATACTACATGCACTTACATTTTCTCGGTCCTTCGAGCCGGATTCTATTTCTCTCGACTTTCGATGCTACAAAATTCACGAATTTGCACTCTTATTCCTTTGTTCCAAAAACGGTGGTCAAAGTTTTCAAAATTTAAAATCACCACTTTGCAGTTTTGACAATACCGCGGAATTTTTTGCAGTTGATGTGTCTTTTAACCATCTAAGTAGTAAAAAACGAGAAGGCCAAGCAAACTTCGTCTGTGCCGAAGTTTTTATACCCTTGTAAATGCTGTTTTTGAAATGTCAGAGTTTAAGAACGCTTACAAAAAAATCAAAAATTTTTGTAACTAAAACCCATTTTCCGACAGATAAACATCTGATTTCGACCAAATTTCGCGAATCACTCAAAATAAAAAAATCGCCGATGTTAAAAAAAATGTTATTCTCACTAAGACTCATTTTCCGACCGATCGGTCCTATGCACATTGGGCCAGCGAGCCGATTTTTCGACGAAAATTAAAGTTTTAAAGCTAGGATCTTGAAATTTGGTACATATGATAGAGTCGATGCACTTAAAAATATATCTAAGTTTCAGACCGATCTGACCACGCCTTCCCTAGCGGCCCATATGAGATAGGTTTCCTCTTATTGATACTTGTACGGTAATTAATAATGCTAGCACTCGTTAAATTCAACAAATGTTTTTAATTCATTTTTTTAACACTTAACCTTAATATTAATAAGTAAAAAATGACTATAAATAAGTATCTTACATTTAAAAATGTTCCTAAAAGTCGTCTTCTACATCAATTTCTATTGAAAACGGATTTTCAGAGTTAGAATCTGAATCACTATCACTATTGTGAGCATCAAAAACGGGAACATTGCTATTATTGTTCATGTTACAAAAATATAGCAAGTTTGGTGATTCCAAAAGATCGATTACGTCTGCTGGTAGAGGTAGTTTATTTTGCTGACCCAATCTTTTTGTTAAATAGATGCTCGACACAAGAGGATCTGAGGAATCCATTGCTCTGTGGAAAACGTCTGCCATGTAGTTCTGCCGTGTACTCTTTCGAGCATGTAACCTCCTGTCACTCTTATAATATTTGTTGCGAGCCTCTGAGGCGTTATCGCCAAGAACACCTAATGGAAGGATTGATGCTACTATTATTTGGTAGCCGTGCATTAACACTTTATGGACTGTTGCCGACATTGGAAACCATGGATACAAGGACATATATGAATAGTGTTATGGTTTTCTGACAATATTTTTTAAATTGTGTTGGATCAATTTTTAGGTGGCAAGAAATAGTAATTAAAATATTGTTAAAATATGCAATGAGAAATTCATCAAGACCTAAGATTTCAGCTAGTAGCTTAGGTTGTGCCGTTGTTGGTATTTCCATTGCCATTCTGCTTAGGCTTATCCACATGTAGAGCCATAGCATTCCACATCTGCTTCTGAATCTTTTTTTTTTGTTTCGCCATTTCTTTTTTTCCATTTTCATCTCTCACTTGCCATTTTTTAAGTTTCAGTCTATATGCAATTTTAAGAACGAATTCAAAAAATCGAATCCAACCATGTAGAGGACTTATGCCATATTTTAATGCTTCATGTCTTGGCTTAAATTTTGGTGAGTCCATTTTAGCATTTTCCATGAAGTCTTTTGGACTCGCTCCACATATCGGACACAATTGGCAAGATTTGGTTTCAGTCAAATTGTTTAAAACTTTTCCGTCTAAAAGTGTCATTTGAAGATCATATTTAACTGAAATTGATTTTCCATTTACAACGGTGCAGACATATGAAGACAAATCTTTTATTTGATTATCCAAAGAATATGATCTTTTGTCCCTTTAACAAACTCAAGCTTGACTGGTCTACAAAATCTAATCGACTGAGGAGTACGATTCATCCAAAATACATTTCCAATATGGTACATTAATTTTAGGGGTATTATTGTTGTTGCAAAAAGCGAGTCGTCAGAAAGCAATGAATCACATCCAAAAAAGTGTTGCTTATAGCTGCTTTGTCCGGTTGTTCCGTCAAATGCATAGCTTGCAATAAGGGTCAGACTTAAAGTATTGCCAAGCTGCTCAAATAAATCTTCTTGCATTTGAATTATACGGCAACTAGTGTGGTCTAGAAGACTTTGCAGCAACTGACTCGGTTACATTAATATCAAAAGGTCTACATTTTGACTTAGCTTCTCTCACTTGTTTTGTATGTAGATATCAAGCAGTTGCTCAAAGGCGAACTCAACCACAGCTACAATATTATGGATTAATACATATCGGAGCAAAATGGACCAAAAACGATTTTTAAAACTAGTTTATATACACTTTGCACTATAATGACACATAATTACTTTTTGGCACAACTTGGCACAAAATTAACTATAGTCCACAACAGACGGGTTAGCAGGTTAGCGTTTTCCTACTTTTGGACAACACAAATAAACGCACACAAAAAACACATTAACAAACATGAACAAAATCTTTTTTAATACAAATATTCTACATACCTTGGTCTTTCTTTTCCATAATTTTAGTGAAAATTGTTTAAACCACAATAATTTTGGGATTTTTTTTCAGTTTCGCACGCATGCAATCAAACAGCTGACTTTCAAGGGCTGCCAAAATTCCAGGGATGCATCAAAACAATTAAAATCTTTTGATTCATTTTAGTCAAAGTATATACTATTCAAATTTTATTATTAAAATAGGTTTACTTTCTATAAAAAATTTGAATTTTCGTCGAAAAATCGGCTCGCTGGCCCAATGTGCTATGGCAGCCTTAAGATATAATCATCCGATTTCGACCAAATTTTGCGAATATATTTGAAAGCATACAGAATTAGTAATCAGTGAGTTTAAAGACGCTAACATTAAAAACAAAAAAAATTTCTTACTAAGAACTATTTTCGACCGATCGGTGCTATAACTACCATAAGATATAGTCACCCGATGTCGATCAACTTTTTCAAATTAGTTTGAAAGCGTGTAATATTAAGAATCACCGACCTTAAGAACGATTTACTTAAAAACAAAAAAGTTATTTTCCCTAAGACCCATTTTCCGACCGATCGGTTCTATGGCAGCTATAAGATATAGTCATCCGATTTGGACCAAAATTTGCAAATCTGCTTGAAAGTATATAATATTAATAATGGCCGCGTTTCAGGACGATAAAATTGAAAACAAAAAAGCTTTTCTCACTGAAACCCATTTTCCGACCGATGGTTCCTATAACAGCTATAAGATATAGTCATCCGATTTTGACCAAAATTTGCAAATCTGCTTGAAAGCATATAATAATAATAATGGCCGCGTTTATTTATTTATTTATTTATTCTTACATCCTAGTGCGACAAGGGAAACCGTATAAATGAATGCACTAGTCACTAGAGAGAAAAACACAAACATGGAAAAGACATTATTAACCTAATTAAATCTAAAGTTACATTATTACTACATCTGCTATAGGCGAATCGAAAAATTTTAAAATTGTTTTATATTTTAATTAATTAATTGTTTAACAATAAGAACTGTCTAAGCTTGTCCCTAAATTGCGCTGCGCTACTAACTACCTTTAATTGAGGGGGTAATTGGTTTCACAAACGAACAGTGTGTACGAAGTATTGGCGTTCGGAGCAGGATAATTTATGACGTATGTAATTGATATTTTTAGTTCTAGACGATGAGCTGATACATAATCTGTCAAATAAGTAGCTTGGCTCCTTTGTAAAAATAATTCGGTGCAAAAGCAGTAGATTTTTAAAATCGGTCCAAGATTCAAAATTTAGTTGATAAATTTGTTTGGCGAAACTTGAGATATGCCCTCTTCTGCCAACATTGTACACGAATCTGGCGATATTATTATATGCTACTGTAAGTTTCTGCTGAGAAGCAACATCACAATTTCCAAATATTTCTATTCCATAGCACAGTTTTTGCTATTGCTAGTCTGATTTCAGTTGGTAAAAACTGCTGAGTCAGTGAAAGTTGCCTAATTTGTCCAAATGTTTTTCCAGTGGCTTTAATTACATGGTCACTCTAGGAGAGAGTCTTATTAATTGTTATGCCAAGATTGACCACTTGCTCTACATTTTGGATTGGTGAACTATTTAGCATTAAATTTAATAGCGATTCAGTGCTCAGCAGTTTTTTATAAATAACGATACACTTACATTTAGACGGATTCAGAGAAAGTCCATTATATTGAGCCCATTTACTGACTTTAGACAGTTCACTGTTACATAAATTAACACACTCATTTATACTTCCTAGTGGACAACTAACATACAATTGGACATCATCAGCATACATGTGGACATTACAGTTTGACAATGAGACAGGGAGATCGTTAATATACATCGAAAACAGAAGAGGACCAAGAATTGAACCCTGAGGTACACCGCCTTTGACAGGCAAAAATGTAGACATTTCTTCGTGGGTAAATACTGCTTGTCTTCTAGGACGATAAAATTGAAAACAAATAAGTCCGACATTCATCTAATTTGTATCCCACAACATCGAGAATAGCTGCAAAGCAAACAAGCTCGCAAGGCAAAACACTGCTGCTAACCTTTTTCCCCATAGGTAGAACTTGTAGGCTCATCTTAGGAGCTCAAAGTAAACCCAGCTAACATTTTATGAAATTTCTGATCACATTTGAGTCTTTTTGGAGTCATCTGTCCGATTAAAATAGTCATAAATTATACTTTTGTCGGGAGAACATGGTGCCCAAACCAAGAATCTTCTTAAAGAATCGTTTATAACCCGTTTTTCTGATCAGTTTTGACTCAATTTCGAGTCTATAAAAAAAAATTCCCAGCCTAAGACTAATCTGTCAAATGACGTCACAGACTCACAAAGTTATGCGCATGCGAAATAGAGCAAGTGTTTGCACTACCCTGTATTCATGGTATCATGGCTATGATATAGCAAATCCTTCAAGGTAAGTAGCTACCACTTTAAAAACTAAAAAAAAATCTATTCCTTGTTTTAGGTACAACAAAATAGTTTCCTTCTTTAAAAAGCTTGGATTACTTCCTTTAAGCAAAAACTTATGTTCAACATTTGAAGAAATTTATATTTTGTAGATTTTGGAATTACAGTAAACATTTCATACAAGCAACTAATCTGAACCAATTTGTTTCAAAAAAGTTTCTTAAGTAGAAAAAGTTGCTTGGAAAAAAAAAGAAGAAATGGAGTATAATTTAAGATAAATAAGTAGTTTTATTACTTCAAATAATATGGATTAGGACTTGTAAGAACTATTTTTTTTCTGATTCATCGAAAAATCAAGATTTCATTGCTTGTAAGGTTATTTTCCACTGCCCATTCTACAGCGATGTTGAATGAATCTATTACATTATCAATGCTAATTCTGCTCTCTTCTTCCATATGACCCTTTTGGTTCGCGATGCTCTCATCATTTCTATTTCATATTCATTTTCGATTAGCCAATTGTACTGTCTAACCAGGGGGATATCGTCCTTTCCCACAACGAGCACTTTATTTTCGAGTATACTCGCGCATTTACTCGGCTTGCTTGAAATGATTGCAAGCACATTGAGTAAGATTTTTATTCGCACGAGTAATAATTGAACAAGCTTGGTAAGGCTGTTGGCTATACGTGTTCCAGCGAGCTTTACGGTATCCACGGGCGAGTATCAAGCGAGTTACACACTTAAACACTCGCTGCTTGCTCGCCTTGTTATTGGGTTGTATTAACTCTAAAACCAAAACAAAGCAGACGCCCGTAGACCGCATTAGATCTTTGATTTCGGCAACAAGAACTCGCGGCGACTTGTGGCCGAAGCTACGAGTCAACACGGGTATTTGTACTTACAAATACAAAAACGTGTGGGAGTGAAAGTATATGGGGTATCAGCGTATGGAAGGAAATGATTCTGTGTGGATTGCTAAATGTGTATGAAAAGACAGTAGTTTGTGTGGCGGATCGAACAGAGCTATCTTTGACGGATTTTTTAATACTATTGACTATACGCACGAAGCATTGTAAATGTATTGTGTGTGTTTCTGGGTAGAGGATGGCTTCCGAAAGGCCCACCCCGAATACGGCGAACCGAGCCCGGCTGTCAGCGTGCCTAACTGGAGCGCAATCCTGCTCTATACAAAGTAAACCTCTAGATTTTAGCGATTTGCCAAAGGAATGATAAAGATCAGATGAACTATACTCAAGCTATGACCAAAAGAAAGTTCACTGCAGTAGCGCTAGCTTGCTGGGTTGCCAAATGGTCACATCTATTGGTCAGTTTTAAAAATCCCTGAGCCAGCATTGTTCAAGGCAAGTAGTGACGCCATCTATTGGTCAAGCTATGACCAAAAGAAAGTTTGCTGCCGTAGCGCTGCTACCGCAGGTACAGAGTCGGTCAAGCCCGACTTTCTTACTTGTTTTTTTGCAGCAGTTGAAAGATGTTGCCAAAATTGTTGAAATCTTGGAAAAGTCATTGCACGCACACGAACAATCGACGAACACACACATGTGAATTTGAATTCGCCTGCTTGAGTATGTTAGCTTGTGGCATTTTGTAATACTGCATTACGCATCTTTGTGTTTCTCAGGCGAATGGCAAATGTTGTTCTGTTCATTCGAATGTAACATTCAGTGAATCGCTGTACTCTCGCCAACCTTTTAAGCATAGTCAACCAACCTTCCCTGCCGAAATACAAAAACAAAACAAACAACAAAAAAAATGGAATAAATAAATATAATAAGATGATAAAATGGATTTTCGTGTTGGCCAAGTTTATGTGTGTTATTGTTGCTGCTTCTCGCTGGTTGTTGCCAGACGATAAAAATCTCTTTCATTTCCCATTTGAATTTGCCGCCGTATGTTGCCATTGCCATCTTATCAGGCGGCAAGCGTAAAAAAACGAGGCGGCTGCTGTTGTTCCTGTAACGAAATAAATGCCGGATATCCTGACTCCAGGGCTTCCAGGGCCATGACGGTGTTAATAGGCGCACGACAACAACAACAACAACAACAGCAGCAGCACGAGAGAATTTGTTAAACCCACCAACCCCGCCGTCTGACCTCAGGGGTCCCGGGGCTTTAATAGATTTTCCAGGTTAAGGTTTTATTTTTTTTTTTGTTGGGGTCTTAAGTCCGTTCGCCTTGCTTATTGATTTTGGTTCCGCAGCCATCTTCTAATTTGTGACGTTTTCAATTTCATGGGCAAACATAGCGAAGCGTTGGCCACTGCAATCGGATTACACACAACGCAGCGCGGCAAAAAAGTAAACTTGCAGAAAAAACACACCAAAATTCTGGAAAAATATGGTCCAAAAATTGTGTGGCCAAAAGAAAGGCTCGCTGCTGCATTTGCCAAATTCAAAAGCAACAAAATTGCAACCGGATTTGAAGCGGGGACGCACGGGATATTTACTTTCAGTACAATATCGATAACCAAAATGCCCAGGTATCGAGTCGATATATAAAATCCAAAGCAAAGTTGCTTTTGTGCACTTTTTTTTACTGTGGCTTACAATTAAACCACATGACAACTTATACTACGATTATACACACAAAGTATGCAATGCGTTTAATAAGGAATGTTTCAGAATTATATTTACTTTATATTTAACACAAGATTATATTGTAAACCTATTACCGATCCGACCATTATTATGTATGACGCTGCCATAACTGGCTATCAGTGTGTACGATCTAATAAAACATTATATGAGGAAATAAAGCTTGTATACTTTGAAGTGCATTAATCATGATCAATTTTGTGTGTATAAACGAAGTATTAGACGAAATTATAAATTACCATATTAACTCTAAGTGTTTTCAGAGAGTTTCTGACAAAAAAGAGACAGAATATAGGCAATTTCCACTGAGCAACATCTAACATCTTGAAGCAAAATGTTTCTATATCTCACGTTCCTCATAAAACTAAGTAATGGCAGAGAAACTTGACACGCTTTGCATGGAAGCTGGCATAAGGAGCATATTAATGACATGCGGCAAAATCTTGATAGTGATTAAAGAGGAGCTCCCCCAGACCCAACATGATGCAGATCTTTCTCCCTTTTCCACAGAAGACCCAATTAACTTTAATTATGAACAGTAGCTAAATCGGTAATAGCAATACCCATGTACCAAAACGCTCAATATAATTTAGCAACATAGAAACTGAAGCAATGGGATTCGCAAAGGATTTCCCGAAACACCCAAATGGTCTTTCTTCGGAAGAAGAACCTGGCATAACTGCCTTTCAATCACCATCCATTTCACATCATCATCAAATTCCACGCATTCCTGTAAAATGTGCTCAGTGTTCGGAGAATATTAGCCGTGGAAAAAGTTCTCGAAATGTGTTATCGATAGCTATCGAAAAGTGCACACCTGTAAGTATAAGAATTTTTGTATACCCTTGTAGAGCGAATATTAAAATTGTCCAGATGTTTGTAACGCATAGAAAGAAGCATCTCCGACCACATAAACTATATAAATTCTTGATCAGCATGACGAGCTGAGTTGATATAGCCATTTCCGTGTGTCAGTCCGTCTGTCCGTCTGTTTCAATGCGATCTGCTCTGTCAGTTTAAAAGCTATCTTAACCAAACTTTGCACGTAGTCTTCTAGTACAAAAACGCTGCACATTTATCGGAACCGGCCAGATCGGATGACTATAGCATATAGCTGCCATAAGAACTATCGGTCGAAAAAGAAGTTTTAGTAGGAAAAACTTTTTTGTCTCCAACGCGAATGTCCCCAAAGTTCGAATATCTAAGTTTTCTATGCATTCACAGAGTTCCACTAACTTTTATGAAAATCGGCCAACTATATAGTATAGCTGCCATACAAAAGTTAGTTCAGAGAAAAAGTCTTAGTAGGAAAAACTATTTTGTTTTCAATGCTATCGCTCCCAAACTTGTTACTGATTAATATTGTATGATTACACACAATTCTGCTAAGTTTGATCCAAATCGTATAACTATAGCATATAGCTGCCATAGGATCTATCGGTCGAAAAAGAAGTTTTAGTAGGAAAAATTTTTTTGTTTTCAATGATAGCGTCTTTATACCTTCCAGTTGTAAATATTATCAGTTTCCACACAATTTTAGGAAGTTTGGTCAAAATCGGATGAATATATCGTATAGCTGCCATTAGCAAACTGGCAAGCAAATGCTCAATGTAGTGACGCCATCAAGCTGCAAGGGTATATATACTTCGGTCGAGCCGAAGTTAGCTTTCTTCTATTTTTAAAATTTAAATTTGCCTTTTAGAAAAGTCCTTAGGGTGGAATCTTTTCAGTCTTCTTTTCTTTTTCGGCCTTGCTTCCTTCGTGGTTGCAGTTGTTTCCTAGCGGGATGGTTTGGGTGAGCAGTCAGTGTTTGTGTATAGTCTCCAGCCTGCTTATTAATAACATGGCCCACCTTAGCGACTTTGAGGTTTTTTTCAATAATTCTCGTCCTTATGTACCAATGAGCCCCTGTTATGCGACTTAGCATATTGGCCTGCAGAATCCTTATGTGATCTAAGTGCAACTTTGCTTCTATGCCGTTCATCAGTAGTCTGTATCTCTATGCAGGTGCGAGAATGCTTTTGTCAATGAATAGCAGTTTTTTCCTAGAGTTCAGCAGCCAGCTCATCTTTTGTGCCTTGAGCTGAATTGATTTGACCAAACCGGTAAGAAACTCCTAGGTATCGGTATTCTGTTAAGTGATCACACAGCTCTCCTTATAGGAAAACTCCTGGGCACCATGGTCCTATTCCAGTGTGTGCAAACTTACTCTTGCATCGTGTCAGAAGCGGTATATATAGGTATGCAAGGATCCCTTGCCAATCGTGCTGTGTCGTCTGCAAAGGTAGCGATCATGAAATCGTTTCTGTCAACGACTTGGGGATTTCGATTAGATGGCATATCGTAGAGCTTTGGTGTCCCAAATGCCAAAAGCTAATCCCATGGGATAGGAACTCATAGTTCTGCCGGCGCCGCAGCCGACACACGTATAGAGCAAGAGAATACGTGTGTTCTATAAATAGCACTCTCGGCGGCTTGCTCTCTTTCGATGAGCATGTTTGGCATTTTGTTCTCTCACAAGGCGTTTGTTCGTTTGCTTGTTGCTATTGTTGAAATTTCAAATACGCGAGTTTCATGTTTCGCTGCTACGCACACAAGCGCAATGCTTGATTGTGTGAGTTTGGATACCACAGGTGTAGGGATTTGGGCCTTGTGGTTCACCAGCGCTGATTAGCTTTGTCTCTGATGATTCCCCCTCTTGCACTACCACGAAGATACTTCCAGTGAGAAAGCTATTAAGAAGCAGATACAATTGAGGTGAGAGCAGCGATTTTATTTTGTACAGCAAATCATCATGCCAAACTCTATCGACGGCCTGTTTCACATCAAGAAATAGTATGAAGTTTACAACTCTATTGAGCTGCTCCGGGGTTCTGAACTGAAAGTGTGCGCTGCAAGCACCTTTCAAAAATTTTGGACTGTGAGTGCAACAGGCTTATCGATCTCTAAGAGTTTGGGCTAGTTTGGTAGTTTCCAGTCTTGTGGATCATGATGATGTGAGCTTTTTTCCATGGCTCTGGAAAATTACCAATTTTCGGTATGGCGTTATATAAGAGCAACATAGAAAGCAGCGCCTTGGTTGGCAGAATCTGTAAAGTATTACATATTATTTAGCAAATCCTCTTCAGTTAGTTACGATCATTTCGTCAATGACATTCTTCTTCCAACCTACAGCAGAAGCAAGAGCACTCAGCGGAAGCGAAAGACCTCGAGGCAACAGCACACACAACTAAAGACGACATTGCCTTGATCTTGCTGCCGATACAATATGATTCCAGCTCTTTTCCCCCAGCTCGACACAACACAACAACAAGTAAAGACAAATTGTCTTGCTATTGACCCCCAGCTTAAGGGCCAGCGGCGGCAAGGTTCCAAGTGTAGTTCTAATAATAAAATGAGAAAGGCACTTGGCTATTATTAATAACAATTTAATGACGATGATGAAATTTATTGGGGGGAAACCACAAGGCAACATCTTAACAAGTCTTAGGATTTGGACTCTGGTACATTCCCATTCTCCCACTTGATTATATTGAGCATCGCTTCACGTGTAGATGTGTCCATTTCCTCTTTTGCGCATAAATCGCTAATTAAATGAATTTTTACCAGGCAAAATTCTACCTGGTTTTTTAAATTATCGCGATACGTTTCCAAACTGGCAATCAGTCCATTCTTAAGCTTTAGCTGGGTTTCGGGACTGAGAGTTGCAAATGCCGACAAGCAATCCTCCAGTGAATCTGAGCCTAATGTTGAAGAACTAACTGGATGTTCACTGCTGGAATCTAAGGACATCTGGGAAAGGGGAACAGATGCCAAAGCAGATACATCATCACAATGGCACCAAAGATGAGGGGTGAGATCTTTTGGACCATAAGTAATATAAGTTTGGCATCCAATCTCCTTTTGAATGGGTTCCGTTGGTTCCGTTGTTTTGGACATAGTTGAAGGCACCACCTCGCTATGGCCATATTGGTCGGTTGGTTTCAGTTTTTCAGCTAGGACATCCTTCTTGGAATCTTTGTCAGCGAACTCGGCTTTCTCTTTCTCATCCTGGTCCGATTTCGGTACGCTTCCCTTCGATTTGTTGTTGGACATGGCTGCAATTGAATTACAAACAAATAAGAGTTCAATTTTTTGTTAAAACATATTTACCTTTTTTTCCCATTCTTATAGCTTGAGATGTGGTTAGCTCGAGTCTCGAAATAATACTAAAAACAAACTTCATATTGCTAGCAAGGAAACTGTAACAGAAGACTGAGTGTTAAGGCACAGCCTACTGCTGGGACTTTACATAGACAAATTATTATTTGCAACCTCATTTCCAAAGTTGAGGTGATTTGGGCAGGCAGACGGCACAGGTTAAATACCTGACGAATGCTGCTCGCTGCAACGGATCGGATGACTAGATCTTATAGCTGTCGGAAAATCGGTCTTAATGGTACAAAATTGTTTTTTTTTTTCAATTTTATTGTTCCTAAACTCTTCCATTATTAATTTTAAATGCTTTTAAACTGATTTGGCAAATGTGGACTAAATCGGATGACTAAGGTCGATCAGTTGTTAAATGAGTCTTAGTGAGGGTTGGTCTTTTCTCGTTCTTTAACTCAATGATGGTTAGTTTGATATGCTTCTAAGCAGATTCCTGAAATTTGGTCGAGTTGATACAGGCAAACTTTTGTATTGATTAAGATGAATAATGAAATAGACTGAAAATGGCTATAAATTTTGCACAGTCTTCTTTTTACTGCACGCTGCTAATATGTCAGAACCGACCGGATTGGATGACTTTATCTTATAGCTGCTTGAAGAAAGTTGGGAAATACTAAAAACATATTTCCAAAATGGTGAGTCCTCGACTCAAACTGTGCGAAATTTGAAAAAAAACCTTTAACCAAAAAAAATGTTCCAAAAACTCAATTTGTGAATCAATTCGTGAAGCGAGTTCGTGAAACTGGAATGTTGGTGGATAAACCAACCCGTGTACGTACTTGTCCGGTGCGCTCGATCGAAAACATTGATGGCGTCAACTCGCCATCGATCTCAACAATTGGACATTTCGCGCACTTCTTTGATGCGAATTTTGCATAAAGACCTTGCCATGAAGTCATACAAAATTCTTTTGGTGCAGCAGCTAAAGCCAATTGACCATCCGAATCGTCTACAGTTCGCAAATTGGGCGGCAATTCGATTGGCCGAAGATGGCGAATTTGACCGAAAAATCATCTTATCGGATGAAGCACATTTCCACCTCGGTGGTTATGTTAATAAACAAAACTGTCTTATCTGGGGCACAGAAAATCCGCATATCGTCGTCGAGAAGCCAATGCACCCAACATGTGCCACTGTTCGAGGCATCATTGGTCCCTTTTTTCTTTGAAAATTAAGAAGGAGCCACCCTGACCGTAAATGGTGAATGTTAAGTGATTGGTTCTTCGAGAAAATTGAAGCGGAAGACTTGGACGATATTTGGTTTCAACAAGACGGCGCTACGTGCCAGACAGCGCACGCCACAATTGATTTTCTGCGCCCTATCTTCGAAAATCAAATAATCAGCAAATATGGAAATGTGAATTGGCCGCCAAGAAGCTGTAATCTGACACCGTTAGACTATTATCTTTGGGGAGCGGCCAAGGATAAATGTTATGCAAACAATCCTGAAACAATTGATGAGTTGAAGAACGAGATTCGAGTTGCTATTGCCGAAACGTGCCGAAAAAATTGAAAATGTTCTCAAAAATTGGGTGGATCGAATGGGCTACTGCCAAGTCAGCTGTGCTGGTCATTTGACCGAAATTGTTTTTCGTAAATAAATGACATGAATCAACCTTTGCAATAAATGTTCAACCTTTGAAAAATATTGAGCCTATTTTTTATTAAATTCCAATTTTTAAATGGACCACCTTGTATATAGTCAACCAGCCTCCTTTGTGGTGTGTGTGTGTGTGTGTCTCGTTTAGAAAAAGTTATGAACTAAAATCAGAACTGATTGACCTGGAGCCTGCTTAAAGTTCTACGGGTTTAAAGCAAGTAGTTTGATATTTTTTCAATTCAAAATAAGTGAGACACATCGATTGTATGACACAGTGCCATATCCGCATATGTTCACCAGAGATGCAACATGATAGATCCCAATAGTTACGTATCGATTTGTAGCCAGTTCAAACATGAATATAAACGCTCTCACAATGCAAAAGACCCGGGCGTTGCCGCGGATGGATGATGTTGTGACTAGTGCGTTTAAACTAAGTATCATCTTGTAGCACTGGGCTAGAGCCGAATAAATAATACATTCACATATTCTGATTTTGTATATTCTCAAAAAAAGAAATTCGAAATGAATAATCACCTTATCAGTCATACCAAAAACCTCAAATGTATCATCACCCATACAAAATGAATCATGGGATAGAAACGAGATTTCATTTATTCAGCTGGCATTGCATAGTGTTCAGTTTCAATTTCGCTCACCATGGCATCAATTCGTCAATTTCTGCTGCTGCTGTTCATATGGCAGATAAGCGGCCTAGTTCCAAACCATCAAACTTCTCGTCGGGATCAAAACTTTCAAGATTGCCTTAAAAAGTGTATAGATCGACTTAATGCATGTCGGGTTTCGTGTTCGGAGGAGGCGCAGAAGGCGATACATACTATCAAACCGTCTTTAATTACGGAGAACGCAATAGATAGGGGAGGCTCATTAGGAGGCAATACTTTTCCGTTTATTACCTTAAGGACATCAACACCATATCCACTTTGATCCAGTACCAGTGTTGATGATTAACCAATTCAAAACCTTTTTGTGTATTTTAATGTAAGCGGCATTAAATACGGTTACAGAAAAACTAAACAATTCCAATGAAAAATACAATTTTAATTTCAAGTTTGAAAAATTCTACAAAATGTTCCTTTTTAGGAAAGCCATCACAAAAAACAACCCAAATTAAAAAACCTATGACTTCTCTAATTTAACATACTTTTTAAGCTTCAAAATTGATTGGAAATAATAAAATTAATAAAGTAATTGTTGTGAAACATGTAAAGAAATATTGATTTTTATTTGGCACAGTGAAGTTGCGAGTCTACGAACGCAACTGGCTGTGTTGATCTTGAAAATTCTTTTTGAAACCGAACGGTTTTAAAATTGACCATTTTTGATTTCAATAAAAAAAAAATCCGAAATTACATCTCGACACTTCCACCGAAACGTGATTTTCGGTTTTGCAATTAAAATTTTTGGTTAATTTTATAAACAATTTCAAAAATCGTCAAAAATTAAAAAATGGAAAAGAAGGATTTCTCAGGTTTGGCGTATCGGACAGGCCTGGTGTTGATATTGCTGAAATGTATTTTACTGTATCTATCAAAATCCAAATTTTACAACTTTTAAAATTGCTTAATAGTATTTAGTAATTGTTGCTAAAGCTTATATATAATTTTTTCTCAGTGTTAACCACCATGATATTGGTAAAGTGAAGTCAAATGCTGAAGGCTTAGATAATGTTAGTCCAAAATTTGTTAAAATACTACTGCCTGTGATACTGAACCATATTACTCATATCATTAATACGGCTTTTACCACGTCCACGTTTTCACATGCATGGAAAAACGCAAAAATTATAACTATTCCGAAAACCAATATGGACTTTAGGCCGTTGTCCATTTTACCATTTATGTCTAAAATTTTTGAGAATCTAATGGCTACACAAATGCAGTGCTTCCTTAATAATCATAAGCTATTGAGTCAAAAACAGTCGGGATTTAGAAAGAATCGGGGGTGCATCACAGCAATAACTAGTATAGTCGAGGATATTCGGAAACAGCTGGACCACAGTAAAGCATTTGATGCTGTCAATCACGAGATTCTCTGCACGAAACTGATGAATTTATACAACTTTTCAAGAACTGCAGTTTCTCTGCTTAAGTCATATCTGAATAACAGAATGCAGGTCGTGGCATTAGGCTCCCGCATTTCTAACTTTTGCTCAGTCCATCGTGGTGTCCCTCAGGGGTCTGTTTTGGGACCATTGTTGTTTTCTGTATACGTGAATGATCATCCTAGTGTCCGGTCAGATTGTGATGTCCACATGTATGCTGACGATGTCCAAATCTATGCTAGTAGGGCCCTTATAAATATTAATGAATGTGTAACCAATAATGTGCTTGCTAAAATCGATACTTGGGCTAAAGAGAACGGATTAGGGCTTAACCCGGCTAAAACCAAGTGCATAGTCATATATAAGAAATCCCTCGACACAAGCCAGTTGCCAAAAGTTGTCATTAATGGTACTTCAATTAATTATGTAGAACATGCAGCCAATCTCGGCATAACATTTAGCAACAACCTAACATGGACTAATCACATATCAAAAGCAACAGGTAAAACATACGGAATGCTGCGGCAGCTCGCAATGATAAAGTCGGTATTACCCGTTCATCCTAAAATGACTATAGCAAAACAAATTCTCGTACCTACACTTTTTTATGGAGTAGAAATTTTTGGCCACTGCGATTTAAGTGACTTTCAGAAGCTTAATGTGTCACTTAACTCAATAGCTAGATATGTATTTAATAGTAGACGATTCGACCACATATCACACCTAGCTCGGAAGATTTTTGACCTTGGCCTCAAATCGTGGATTAATCTCAGAACTCTTACTTTCATTCATAAGATCATTACAAGCAGAGAACCATCTTATCTTCACAATATGCTAAGACCTGCAGCATCGCAGCGCACAAACAATTTCATATGCCCGAGATGGAAGCTATTATGCTCTGAGAGGCAGTTTTTGATAAATGCTATTCGGCTATGGAATGACCTACCTCATGGTATCAAAACAATTGGAAGCGTAAATCAAATCAAGATGAAGGTTAGGGAAATCATGCAAGATAGGGAATTAGAGTAATAATCAAATAGTTATGATAGAATCATTTTAACGAATACTTTTAATATAATTAAGTTCTATGTCTGTTAGTGTTAAAATTTAAATTTAATAATTGTAATAATTTAAGTTAGGAAAATTGATGAATCACAGTAAAAAAACTGTGACTAGCGCGATAATTTATAAGTGCCAATGTACTTGTTGCGCTGGGAGTAACATAAATAAATGAATTTAAAAAACCCTTTTTTGTTAATTTTTTAATTTTTGACGATTTTTGAAATTGCTTATAAAATTAACCAACATTTTATTTGCAAAACCGAAAATCACGTTTTGGTGGGAGTGTCGAGACTTAATTTCGGATTTTTTTTTGTATAAGTCAAAAATTGTCAATTTTAAAACCGTTCGGTTTCAAAATGAATGACCCATAATCCAACAAGGAGATACTAACAATATTTTCTTTCTTTTTACCCCTAAAATTCATTGCAGCCAGCTAATTTAGATACCCCCCAATAACTTACTGGTATACCATAGAATCACAAAAGGATTACCTGCCCCATTTTCCACAATCTGACAGTTATATTTGGCCTTAATTTATTCAGATAATTCAAATGAATGTTTAGGTAAAAAAGAGTGGGTGTCTTGGAACGCCCGAAGCTGTTTGTGAAGAAAAAACCTGATTTTAAACAAGAAAGAAGGTCGGTCAAGCCCGACTATAACATACTCTGTACCCTTAACGTCGCAGCTCGCATTTGCTGACGAGTTATACGCGCTCATCTCTAAGTTTCACTCTCTCTCTCTCTCTTCCTCTCTCTCTCACTAAGATTGCCGTTCAATAGAATGCTGTGGTGATGGGTGGGGGGTGGTGGGTGTTTACTGGCCGTTTTTTGCTCATAACTTGAGTATCGTTCATCCGATCTTTATCATTCCTTCACCAAATCGATAAATAATTTTGCTTACAAGGTATCTCTAGAAGGTACGAACGATCTATCTTCAAAACTGTAGGAGATATGACGTTTTTTCCAAATTGCGGGGGCGGGAGGGGGCGTGGCAAAAATTGAAAATAAACTTGATCTGCTTGCAAGTATAAGAAATATATGCCCCATACATGTCAAACCTCTATCTCTTACCAACTCTGAGATCTCTTCGTTCATACGGACGGACGGACGGACGGACGGACAGACGGACAGACGGACATGGCTATATCGAATCGGCTGTTGATGCTGATCAAAAATATATATACTTTATAGGGTCGGAAACGATTCCTTCTCCCTGTTACATACTTTTGCACAAACTTAATATACTCTATGTACCTTCGGTACAGAGTATAAAAATACTGAAGACTGAACTTTATATTTTCGTGAAAATGCTGATTTAAAAATGTCAGAGGTTAAGAACGCTAACACTAAAATCAAAAAAACTTTCTTACTTCCCACCTATCGTCATCAGATTTCAAGCAAATTTCTGTATAAAAGTGAGTTTAAGAACGATAAACATGAAAACAAACACGAGAAAGGAAAGCTAACTTCGTCTGTGTCTGAAAAAGCTCGCTCCAAAGGTTACAGATTTCGACCTAACTTCGCAGATCAGTTGGAAAACATATAATGTTAATAATGACCGTGTATAAGAGCGCTAACATTGAAAACAAAAAAGTATTTCTTACAGAAACCCATTTTCCGAACGATCGTTTCTATGGCAGCTACAAAAAGTAGTCATCCGATCCGGGCGGTTTCGACCGCCGGAAGACTCTATGCAAAATTTCAGCTCGATAGCTTAAAAACCTGAGGGACTAGTTCGCGTAGAAACAGACAGACGGACAGACAGACGGCTCAATAGACTCAGCTCGTCATGCTGATCAAGAATATACAAGAATTATATATATATAATATATAGAGAGAGAGAGAGGACACTGAACACTTTTTTGACCGGTGCCCCATACTGAACGAACTCAGTGTTCTGCACTTGGGAAAATCAACCCTGTCGCGTCTTGAATCACACGCACTGCAATCACACGCGAAGCAATTGGCGCTCCTTTATTTCCTACTTTCGGGAGAGCCTGCAATATCGGCGAATCTTCCTTATGGACTACGGTGATATGTGATCTGGAAACCAGAAAAGCATCGAGTCACATTTAGAATTAGTTTTTCAAATTTTCATCAATTACATAAAAAATTTAAATTAGTAAACAAATCATACTACTACTATTTAAATTCATGATACAAGAAATACAAGGTAGTGCAGCAAACACTAGCTCCATTTTGCATGCGCATAACTTTGTGAGTCTGTGACGTTGTGTGACAGATGAATCTTAGGTTGGGATTTTAATTTTAATTCATTTTATTTGTTTACCTTATCTCAAATTTAAAAACATGTTAACAAATACAAAATTGTGAGTCTGTGACTGGGTAACCTTTGCATTGAACATGAATTGAAAAGACTCTTATCGCACTACTCCATCGCACACGCTTGCTTGTTACTTTTACCCTACTCTACTACTCAGGATCCATTAGGCTCAAACGACTGATCCAACAGCTTTACTTTTCTCTTATTCCACACTACTCCTTCTCCTTATCATTTGGTTCGCTTTAGAGTTGAAAAGTGTGTACAAAATGCTTTCAACTTTTTGCAAACAATAATTCTCTCATTATTGCCACAGTTTGAAACTTAATTGTCAACTCAATACAAATTATTCACTTGCATCCAATTGACACTTTACACCCCCTGGCTGCAGTCGCCCACAGCTCTGATAAATGGCCAAAACTATTAACAACAAATAGCTACATACAAAATAGTTGAAGAAATATTCAATTAAACATAAATAAATAATGCACAAATATAAATATTCATAAATCTTTGGGTGAATGCCCAAAGTAAAATCTAGGAAAATGTCACAGCAAAAACCGCATGCAATACACAAAAGTTTCAGCTTTTTGGGTTGGCGGGGGGTCGCTTCATCTTCTTGGCAAGCTGCGCTCCATTTAGTTTATTGTGTGTGTGTGTGTGTGTGTGTGGGGCCAGCAGCCCGCCTTTTGCATAAATGCAAAATATGCCAGGCTCAAACTGTGTGTGTGTGTGTGTGCCAGCTGAAGCCAAACTGGAGAACGGTTGGAGGTAAAGGAGAAGGCAAGGCGATATGTCCGCACGCAGGATACACAATTTGAAATGCTGCAGCTGCACTAGTCACTGGTCAACTGAATACAAGCAACATCAAACGAGTTCGCAGCGAAGATTCAATACCCTGAGAAATTCAAAATATTGCCCGAAAGTAGGCTACAGAAATGTGCAAGATGTAGTTTCGATTGTATCCATTTTTTTGTTTTTGTTTTGTTTTTTTTTGGCAAAGTGCAACTCATCTGGAGCCAAGTGGATCCTTTGGTTGGATTTTAGGGCATAACAACAGGCGACAGCAATTGCCAACGGACAAGTTGAAACGGAAGTTTTTGTGCCGGCGACTGCGATGCCTGCCGCCTGCTGCCTGCTCCCTTCCTGTTGCCTGTTTCGTTTCGTTTTTATTTTCTCACTGCACAAAAACTTTGTCCAGGGTTTTGACTTTCATGTGACTCAAAGGCCAGGACAGGGGGTAATGTGGGGAAAAGGAAACAAAACTTAAGGCAGGACCAGCAGCAGCAGCAGCAAAAGTATCTGTTGCAATGTCACCAACTTGAAATGTCGAAGTGTGGGCACACAAACCGTTCAGTAGAGGGGCTGTGGGAGTTGGTGTGAGAGTTAAACGATAATGAATAATGTTGCTGGCGATAATGTTGCCGCCTTTGTCGGCAACATGAAACCCTTACCCACAGCTAGAACTGAGCACGTGACTCTTACAGAGAAGGCAAAAGGAAATGATCGCCAGGCAGTAAAAAGAAACGAAGAATTGAGAAAAAGGAAAGCAAGCAAAATGAAAAGCAGAAATGAAACAGAACCTACAAAGTTTCCAAGATTTTCAAAGCGCTCCGTCCGTCCGTATGAACAAAGAGATCTCAGAGATGGTAAGAGATAGAAGTTTGACATGTATGGGGCATATATTTCTTACACTTGCAGGCAGATCAAGTTTGTTTTCAATTTTTTCCACGCCCCCTACCGCCTCCGTAATTTGGAAAAAACGCCATATCTCCTACAGTTTTGATGATAGATGGTTCGTACTTTCTAGAGATATCTAGTAATCGAAATTATTTATCGATTTGCTGAAGAAATGATAAAGATCGGATGAACGATACTCAAGTTATGAGCAAAAAACGGCCAGTTAACACCCTGCAGCCCCCCAACCTATCACCACAGCTTTCCAATGAACAAAAGCAATCATAGTGAGAGAGAGAGAGAGAGAGAGGGAACCTTAGAGATGAGCGTATAATATAAATATTGCACGATAATCGCGTGACTCCTTGGATGTATTATAATAATATAGTCGGGAGCAAATGAACTGGTACAGAGTATGTTATAGTCGGGCGTGACCGACTTTCTCACTTGTTTTTTTTAGAATTTTTGGAAATTTTCAATTATAAATTTCGTATATTTTTGCGAATCGTTTCACAAATTTTGTCATAACTTTCGGAATCCTTAATAGATTTTTAATACTTGTAAATACACTCAAACAAAATACCATGAATTACACTCCCGCTCATTTGAATAGGTTCAACACATTCCAAACAGTAATACAGTTATATTTCTTCTATCAACTTGTCGATAGCTCATAAATGAAACATGAAAGTTTTCAGTCTCTAACAGTAAACAACAAAAACAATTAAAAAGAACTATCCATTTTTGGCTCAATTGAATAGGTTCAATGTCAATGACTTCAGTTTGTAACCTACAAGGATAAAAGGATATGTCAAATCTGGGCTAAAGCAGAGTGAAATTACTAAAAAGATGGAACGGAGCCAACATGTTGTTGGTAATTTTATTCGGAATGAATAGAATAATAGAAATAATATGAAAGAAGGAGTTCAGTACTCGACCACATCAGCATCCAGATCATCAGATCAGCTTCAAATTATTATTGTTCTGCTGCGAAAATCAGAGAAGAATGCGGTGTTAAGGCAACTCTGGCAACTGTAGCTACTAAGAACCTCATCACAGCAAAATATAGCGCCACATATGGGTGGTTTGTGGGAAGCGGGCGTAAAAAGTATCAAGACACTCTAAAATACACGTTCGAAGAGTTGTCTACGCATGCCTCAACTCAAGGCCACTCTCTGCTATGTCCAAAGATCCAACAAACTTGTTGGCTCTAAGCCCCGGTCATTTCCTAGTCGGGGGTTCAGTCCCTATCTCTTTCTGAGCCAGAAATTACGCAAAACGCAACTTCTATCCTCAATCGCTGGCAACGCCTGAAAGCGCTTAAGCAACAGTTTTGCTTTAAGAACTTACATAAGCAAAACAAATGGCAATCCCCCTACAGAAATATACAAATTGGAGACATGGTCATCATAAAGGAAGACAATATTCCAACCAACGAGTGGCGTCTCGGTCAAGTTCAATTAACCTTACCAGGCGGCGATGACAAAGTCCAAGTGGTCAACGTTATGACTGCTCGTGGTGTAATCAAGAGGCCAATAGCCAAACTAATCCTTTTTCCAATAGATGATGCAACGCAGATCCAACCAATCAACTAAATAAACCTACTTCCTGAGCGCAGATCCATCCAACCAACTAACTAATCCTCGTGTCGTTTAGCTAAAAATCTTATCATTTATATCAGGTATGCCCAAAAGCAGCATACGGCAGAGCACTCACCAATACTCACAAAAAAAAAAGCACCAATACCAATAATGAAATTGTTGTTGGTCAGTTTGCTTGCGCGTGCAAACACCAATCAAAGAAGAGAACAAAACCGGATTTTGTTCTACGCGACGCACACACACGAAATCGTTTGCATGTGTGTCGATTTGTATACGTTGCGTCCTGCATTTATGCGATCATTGATTTCCTATCTTCGGTGCAATTACAAAATGAAAACGTAGTCAAATATATATATCATCCTCTTCTATTAGACAGAAATTTTATAATGGCACCTCGTCCCCGTGACCCGCAAACGTCCCCGAGGAACTGATTTGTTCCGATCAGCGCTTCTTAAGGCTGAACTATGAGAAGCGTCTCCGGGCAACTGTCTCGCCCATCAACACTCCAGTCGTTTCTGTCGAATTGGTGATAAATTTGGAGTCTGCCACAAGGATTATCACACTTTGCTCCATATGCGTGAGAGGTATTGCTCTTTATCTCCTGCATTGACAACTTAATCCAGCTCCAAGTCCCCTGCGACATCCTTGTAGAGTCTTTTGCAGCACCAGAGCATCTGTGTCCTGCCTACAGCGTTTGTGATGGCTTTCCACGAAGAGAGAATACCTTTGAGGCGAAGGGCGCTAATCGATCCGTGCTGTCCGTTTAGCTACAGGGCTATCCGTCACACGCATCGGTGCTGACTCGGCGTGTACAGCAGTCTTACGATCAAAGACGACATTCTCAAACACCTACCAAGGCCATCAGCGAAGGCATGCAGAAGAAGTTTGTCAACATAATCCTGGCAGATGACCGCTGGTTTCGTACGTCATCTGTCGCCTTGTTGCTGGGATCAGATGTCTACCCGGACAAAATAATGCCTGGTCTGCTATCTAGTCAAGAAGGGGGTCCTTTAGCATAGAATTCGGTATTTGGATGGATACTGCTCATGTACCCAATGAAGCCTTTGTTCTTGGCAGCCAATGGACAGGTCCAAATCGTGTGATTAATTGCTCACCAAAACTGGTCCATTGTTTCGCGTGTCGTATGGCATGTGGCACCGCCTTTTATTCTGTCTGACAAGACATATAAAACGCTACAATGCCGCTGGTTTGGCTGTTTCTGCGCTTTGCAAGATGATGCCCAAAGCGCCAAATATCAACTTGATACTCAATAGTTCCAAATTGATGACTAAATAGTGGCATTTTGATGATTACATTTGTTCTGGGGTGTAGCTAAACTTCTAAACATCCAAACTTGAATCTGTTTGGGGGAAAATGCAAAATGTTCCTTCATATAAAATTCAGCTAAAAATTCCAGGGCTGCAAATCAGTTTTGAACCGAACCGGCTCGAACCCGGAATTCCGGCCTCTTTTTTTACTGTGAACCAAACCTTGAACCGAACCACGAGGACGAAAATAGATGAACCCGAACCCATTCCGAACCCAAGCTTTTGGTTCGGTTAAAAAAAAAAGATTATACACATTAAAATGTATTTGGGTACCCTTCTATGTACGTAACAGCAGAGTCGACAATTAAAAATATAACAATACGGAAAGTCGGTCAAGCCAGACTATCAGCTCTATCAGGCGGAATTGGTAGCTGTTTCCGATAAACGATCAAGTTATTCGGTTTCAAAAGTTTTGCCTTTGAGTCGGTGGAATGAAGAGTAATTGACAATTTTCATGTCAACGGTTATACATTTCGTCTATCAAATATTTTTATTTTTACAAGTCAAATATTGTGAAGTTTTTAAAGTATCCAAAGATATATTGAGCATTTAACTTGATTTAAAATCAATTTTTTCAAAGTCTTACCTCAGAAATTGCATGTAGACGAAAGCAAAAACGATCGAAATGAAACCGAACCGTTCGCAATTCCGCATCAGCGCATGCTAAGGGTTGATCGAAATTGTTAAGGTTGTCATTCAGCTAATTTAAAATTCGAAAACGATTCGAACATTCATTCGAAAAGAAAATCGATTTCTATTTCATTCGGAAACGGGAACATCATACTGAAAATGAATCGGAATTCCAATCGTTTTACTTTTTAAATCCACTCGGAAATGGGAACAGACCTGTATGATATACTTTGCACATGCGAAAGTGAATATATGTATTCACTTTATAGTGCCAGAGATGCTTTGTTCTGGCGGTTACATACAGTTGCACAAATATTCTTTGTACCTTTGGTACAGAACATAAACAGACACTAAATCAGAGAAAACTGGCACAAATTTTTCATCTTATACATATGCATATCGAAAAACTTCGTTGCCAGCTTGCCATGAAGCTTTGCCTACTTTGACTGCCCCCTACATCTCTTCCCTACTATCAAAAACTTCATGTAGAACTTCATGCAGTTTGCTTCACCGTGTAAATGCGGACTAATTTATTGCTATTTTAAATATATTGGGAAAAATGTGCAACGAACCAAGGTTCGAACCAAAACCAACGCCCAAAAAACCTCGAACCTTAAATTTCCGAACCTTAACCGTTGATAAATTTTGGTTCGAACCAGCAAAACGGAGGTTCCGAAAAAATTTTTGGGTTTGCAGCCCTGAAAAATGCATATTTTGATCATATAAAGGGATGATTTGTGTTGGAACCATTAATAGATTTTAAGACTTTTCATGATAAAATTATAAAACAATTCTGCGATTTGTATAATCAAACATAAACCCATACGATACCTAAAATTCCAAAATTGTGACTCGTCACTCCTCTCTAGGCCAAGTCCACAGAGTTCCAGAGCTGCTGCTGATAAAATGCCCGTAGTATAATTTCTGCTACAATGACTGTCATTTCCTTCCCTCCAGCACCTCTGTCACTCCATTGGACTTTGCTCTCTCCCCCTTACGTTTTTTTTGTTTTTTTTTTTTTTGCATTGATTCATGCAACGACGTCGCAACGTGCTTATGAATAACCATTCAAAAATGTTGTGCAACAGCAACCAAAGTTTTGCCCCCATTTTCCCTAGTTATTGTTGTTGTTGTTGAGACAATTTTTAATTGAAAACTCAAGCGAAGTAAGGCAAACATTTTTTTATCACCCAACCAAAAGAATGCGAAAAGTACATAAATAAAAGTTTCCAATTCAATTGAAATAAACGTGTAATATTTATGCTCGATTGTGCACAAAAGGCCGGGACGACACACACACACACACAAATATTTGGGCCAAAGGAAAGCCAAAATCGGGGAATAACAATGGAGGCGAATGTTTATCGCACGCTAATCACAAATCTCTCAAATCGGAAATGCGATTATTTTTGCACAAGCACAAGAGGAGGCCCAAGTGCAGAGCCAGTGAAGCTATCCAAACACGAGCGCACACACAACATTTCAATTGTCAACAATGTGCCCAAATGTGAATGCAACCCCCTACCCCCAACACCCCCCACCACCACACACCTGCTTAAGTGGGTAGAATTTAACGCACTTCATGCGCGCATTTTATGTTTGCCCTGTGCATAAAACGCGAATCCCGAAATTGATTTTGCTTCGATTTAAATAGACTAACCAACCCCCAACCCCCTGCTGCTCGCATGACGACGTCAAAAGCCACACGACGAGTGTCTTTGTCACACACACTCACACACTCACACACACACACTCGCACGTCAATTGTATGGAAAGTAAAAGTAAAAGTGTGCATAAAACGGCAAACGACGATGGCAAATAAATAAGCCAAATAAACCGTAGAATGGGGGATGGCTGGAGAGGGTCGCCAAGTGTCACAGAGCTCATTTAAAAGGGCCCCCCCTTATGATATTTATGTGCTACATATTGTACATGTAGGCGTGGGGCGTGAGGTATGTGTGTGTGTGTGTGTGTGCGAAATAATGAGTCATAAAATTAAATTTCATTTTCTACACGAAGCGTGCAACAAATTCAATTTTTTTTGTAAAAATTTGTCATCCAGAAGTTTTTAAACTGAAGCAGCTATAGGCTCTATTGGTTCATCAAAGAAATGTTCAGTCTATACAAGTATTTTTGTAATAATAATCTGCCCTCAAAAGTTGGCTACGGCATATTCAAATTCTCCTGAACTGACATCAAGGTTGGAAGATCCTCGTTCAAGAGCTTGTATTAGCGATTTGTTAGAATAAAACCATGACCGTACGTACACTGCTCGCCACTTGAATAGGACACCCTGTATGCTCTCTTTAAAACTGCTCGTAACTCGAAAACGAAATGGTAGAATAACGGTATTTTTTGCATATTATCTTTGTGCAAGCATTCTTCGCTCTTTCTGGTATATTCCAAGTTTTGGAATAGAACCGTTATAAAGTTGTTTGCATTTTATGTGAGCATTCGCAAAAATTCAATGGAATTTTTGCTCTACTTGAATAGAACATGCATTTTATTTGGTCGGTATCGTTGACGCGTGCACAGAAATTTTGGTTTACTTAAACTTTTTGCTTTAATTGAAGTGTATATAAAATTAAAAAAAATTAAAATGGGGCGTGGCACTTCATTATCTGAGTCGGAGAAAGGAAAAATCCAAGCTTACAAGGATTCTGGCCTTTCTATTGCCAAAATAGCAAAAAAAAAGTCGACAGGAGCCGTCACGCCATAACAAATTTTTTAAATAATGAGGCTAATTATGGTAAAAACATGAAGGGTCGCACCCACAGTGTACTTACCATCGCGGACAAGCGACGTATATTAAGAGAAGCTTCTAATTCGCACGACTCTTTGGCCGAGATAAGGGAAAAATGCAACGTTAAAGCAAGTTTGACAACCATGCGTCGTGTTATTAATAATGCTACACACCTGAAGAGACTAAAAATCAAGAAGAAGCCACCTGTTAACCCGGCTCGGATGTTACAACGCCTTGATTTTGCGCGCGCACATGTCACCTGGACTTCGGAGTGGCAACGTGTTGTCTTTTCGGACGAAAAAAAGTTTAATTTGGAGGGCCCCGATGGCTACAGCTACTATTTTCATGATCTTCGAAAAGAACCACACCATCTTGATAAGTTGCACAGCAGTGCTGGAGGTATTATGGCACCTGTGAGCTTAAATTTATTCCAACCACCATGAATGCGTTGTGTTATAATGGTATATTGAAAGAGGCCTTTCCACACTTCCAAACTCTTTTTGCAAATCTAAAATGGATTTATCAACATGATAATGCCCCTATACATACGGCCCGGATTGTTAAATCGTATATAGCGAGCCAAAACGTGGAGTTATTAAGCTGGCCACCCTATTCACCGGACTTGAATATCATTGAGAATGTGTGGGGATGGCTAACACGTGAAGTATATGGGTCAGGTTAGCAATATTCGAGCGTTCCCGAACTAATTGCAGCTATCAAATTAGCATGGGGCTCGATATCGTTGAATTATTTGGGAAATTGTATGCATCCCTTCCAGACCGAATGTGTGAGGTTTTGGAGAAAAAAGGAGGCTCAACACACTTTAAAAAACTTTTTTTGGTTTAAAAACATGTTAGTAATTTCTTATTTAAGTAATATTGTTATTTGAAAAGGATTGAAATATTCTTAAATGGTTTTTAGATAAAGTGTCCTACTCAAGTGGTGCAAAATGAAGACTCCAAAATTTGTTACTTTTTGGTTAACAATGTTTTTTGTATACTTACAACTTTTGAATAATTTTGCTATTTTCGTCTAATTACAACATTTAAATAAACTTTATAAGAAAACAAAAATTATTTTCCTAGATGGCTTGGTTTAGCAGAAATTAACTATAGAAAATCGACTTTAGAGGTGTCCTATTCAAGTGGCGAGCAGTGTATTATCCTAGAAATTTGTGAGGACGGTTAATTTTCTAAGTCATTTGGATTTCATAGTTTTGAATTTCCCAATGCCCTGCCGCCCAACTGACTTCTTGTGTGAGCGAACCAGATCGCGGTTCATCGCGAGACGATCTGGCAGCGCGGCGAGACTACGTCATGAAAGTATTAACGTTACTGATCATGTCGTAAACGCCAAAATTTGGAATTTTACGGGAAAAAGGGGACGCAGTGTGCGACTTGTCAAAATTCGCAAGTTTTGTTTCCGGCTAGAATGGTCAACTCTTTTCCATCCAGACTTCGATCTATATGGTTATAACAAAATTGCTGCTCTGCTATCACGTGCATAACACACTTGCATCGTGCTATTCCTACGCCGCTGAAGCCTTGGCAAATCAGCCATTCTGAAGTTTTTTTATATTGGTGGGAGAAATTAGTGACGCGTCTGTGATACAGCTTAAGGTACGCATTATAGTGAGATTTATTCGCCCTTGTTAATTAGTGATTCCTTTGACGCAGTCGGCGGCCGTAACCTTGACTTGTTGGCGGGGCCCAACCGAGTGTATTACTGCCTCGGTAGCCGATATTGTTTAACTGAGAATCAGTGTGGTCCTTCAAGTGGCACTGGCTACGGCCAGTCACCCAACCTCCAACAAGACTTAGCCACGGCAATTTCCACCACAATCGTTGAGGATCGATCCGGCCACGGCTAGTTGCCACAGCACTAATTGAGGGTTGATGAGAGCACAGGCGCAGGTGTGGCTTAGCTGTTTTTGTCATACATCAAGGAGAGTGAGGTTATGTGAGGCCGACCAACACTATTGTTTGCCACCGACGGAGAGCTGCTCCGCACCCAGTCTGAATACAACGTTCGAGGCTACAATTTGAGTGGAGCGATGGCGTCCCTTAATTCTTGTGCGATAATGGAATGAGCGTCAGTATAGCCGAGTCCTATACATATCCTAAATCGGGAGATTTTGTGCGTGATTTCGACCCCATGGAATTGTTCATAAGAACCTTAGTAGTTTGTAGTTATATTTTCTTTTAGCCGTAACTTTTGTATCCATTACTTATTGCCGTAATCTTATTATAGCCCATATACGAATTCAAACGCACCTAATACTATTTCCTCACTCCTCATGCCAACTAAATGTCATCTTTAGACGCATCTAAAGCTTCATCAGTCATCAGGCCTGCTGACGTCGATGGACCTTGTCGTAAATACGGCATATCCCTGATATCTTTTTTTTTTTTTTTTTAGCTTGTTTTAGTATTTATTGAATCTTCTCTTAATGAGACTAACAATAATTTTTCAAATCTTAATCTAGAAACTATTGTACAACCATCTCCTATTGGAACTGGTTTATGTTCTGCGGCCCTTTAATTCAGTCGCTGGGTTGGTAGATCTTTTCTTCGGAGGCGAGAATGCGTTGCTTGCAGGGTGAGAGATTGTGCAAGTTCATTAGGGTGGGCTAGAAGTTTTTCAGAATATTTGCGCTCTAATTGCTGTATTTCAGTTTCGACCAATGGGATCCTCAGGTCGTTGTGGACACACTCGTTGCGAATGTACCATGGCGCTCCAGTGACTGTTCTAAGAATTCTTGATTGTGATCTTTGAAGGATATCCACACTGCTCGCACAGGCATTTCCCCATAGCTGTGAGCTATAAGTCCAGACAGGCTTTATGATGCTTTTGTACAGTAAGACTTTATATTCCAGTTTTAGAGGGGAACGGGAGTTAATTAGCCAGTGAAGGCTATTGGCCTTTAGCCTTATTTGAAGTTTTTTCGACTCTATGTGTTTGCGCCAAGTGAGCCTTCTGTCGAGGTGGACACCAAGGTAAACAACATCGTTTGATTGTGGTATCATAGTCGCGTTTAGGTATATCTGGGGACAGGTGCTTCTGTTGAGTGTGAACGTCACGTGTTTACACTTTTGCTCGTTAATTTTTATGCGCCAGTTGGCCAGCCACTCCTCCACGTGAGATAGGTGGCTTGCCAAAAGTCTGGATGCGATAATTGGACATCGTGATCTGCTTAGAATTGTCGTATCATCAGCAAAAGTGGACATTGTTAGTCGAGGGTCTGTTGGGATGTCGGCAGTGTACAATACATACAGAAAAGGACCAGGGCTTGGATTGAATTTTCAATGTCTTCTTCGCTGTTTACGGTTGGGCTCAGTTCAATGTGACTGCTAATATATTTTTTGTATTTGAGCCAGTTTGTCTTATGTGATGTCAGTCTCCGAGGATACTCTCTGATCTGAGGACACTCCAGAAGGGTAAAAATAATCGGAGAATGGTCTGACGACAAATCTGCGAGTGCTTCTGCAGTTACCAAATTTTGTGGAACTTTTCTTGTTATGGCAAAGTCTATAAGGTCTGCTGGACAATATGTAGGCCTACCCGGAGATACATAGTCGATATCTTGGTAATTTTGGCCGAAGAGCCTTTATATGTATATGAGTCTGTGAGAAATTATTATTTTGTGGTTGTGCCTTGATCCTTAATCGTATAAATGGATTAGTCGTTAGGTTTTCTATTTGCAAGTAATACCCCTTAGTTTTTAAACATTTTCATATCAATATCCCTCAATATTCCTCAGTCATAATGTTAGTATAATGCAATCCTCATCACCCCAATATATAGTTAAGCCATGAAGGCGATATTGAATTGGAAATGATTCAGTTTATCTTTCTTTATGGGCACTTGAGGCAAGGCTTCGTTGTTTTTAGGGTAAAGCTCACGAACTACTTTGAGTTTTTACAAGTTTTTACAACACTAACAACTCGTTCTTCCACTCTGAATAAGTGATGCGTTCGTGTTTTTTTTTTTCTTGTTTTGTTCCCTATGACTCTGTATACATTTTAGTCATGTGAAGTCTTCGTTTTCGAGAGCAAAAGCCCAGCACAGCCGTGCAAGTTAGTTAGACAGAGAAGCTCTCGAATCGTTGTTATACAGGCGTGTTCGTTACAAATTTCATTCCAAACGTAGTACAGGGATTAACACCGTAACCGAAACCGTAACCTTTAACCGCTATTAACACTTAAAAATTTGGACGCGAAACGGCATATTTCTCATCGTTTAGATGACATTAAACTAACAAATACAAGTGTAAATTGTTAGTTTATCCTAAACCCATTCATAAATATTTTTTATGGCAGAAGATAAGAAAGCGATTCTTCTAGTAGGTATCGCTTAACTCTGGCAATATCGCATAACAATCAATCGCATTCTCATCTCCCTTTGGAAAGAAGTGTGCCACTATGCGACACTTCTTGGAGTTAGGAAAGCGATTCTTGCTGGAGTAAGAAAAAGTATATTCTGGAGATAGTAAATCGTTTCTTCCTGAAGATATGAAATGCGTGAATGAGTCTCTTAAGTGGGAGAATACAGGTTTCTTGATTTGATTATACCGAAAAACCACAAATTAATCAAACTTATATTTTTTTTATTAAAAATTTTTACTTACTCTGGCGGAGGGATTCGAACTCGGGGCCCCTTGAACTGAAACACGTTTGGAACGACGCCTTAGAGAGCTGCGTCTCGCCGCGCGTGTCACGCAACGCATCTAATGTGTTACTTGTATTGACTAAGATGTACTTGTATTAAAAACATACACAAATTTTTGCTTGCTTGTAATTCTCAAGAACGAATTCCATACTCAGCCCAAATAAATAGTGAAATAGAATTCCATTCATGTCTTCAAGGCGATTTTTGAGCCATATATCGCCAATTTACCGATTGGATGAAAAAAAAAAGCGATACCACATATGGGCATTTCCAAACTGACGTGACGTTACATTCGTACGAAAAGATCTTTTTGAAAAATATGAAAATCTTGGATTTTTAGAAAGATTGTTTTACATTTGGGTTGCAATTAAATAGCACTATAATCAGCAAAATCAATGACACCAATCGATCATAAGGAGTTAAAGATATAAGCAAAAATATGTGCTGGAGTGACGTTACAAAAAACGGAAGTGGGTTTTGACTTGATTTAGAAAATTGCAAAACTCTGCGAATTGGGCAAAGCTTTTAGTATAAAATTATTTTTAGTAGGTTTTGAAATAATACAAGTTTATTTTCCAGGTTACCTTATTCAAAAATATTTTCCCAATTTTTTTTAATTTGCTTAAGTATCTGACGTGACGTTACCTGACGTTACGTAACTGAAATTTCCATTGGAAAATTTAAAGCTATAGTTCCTATGGCAGCTATATGCTATAGTCATCCGATTTGGATCAAACTTGGCAGAATTGTGTGGTAGCATATAATACTGATTAGTAACAAGTTTGGAAGCGATCGCATTGAATAGTTTTTCCTACTAAGACTTTTTTTCAGACATATCTTTTGTATGGCAGCTATACTATATAGTTGGCCGATTTTCATAAAAGTTGGTGGAACTATGCAAAAGCATAGAAAACATAGAAATTCGAACTTTGGGGACGTTCCCGTTGAAGACAAAAAAGTTTTTCCCACTAAAACTACTTTTTCGACCGATATTTTCTATGGCAGCTATACGCTATAGTCATCCGATCCGGTCGGTTCCGACAAATGTGCAGCGTAATTGTACCAAAAGACTTCGTGCAAAGTTTGGTTAAGAAAGCTTTAAAACTGACGGAGGAGTTAGCATAGAAACAGACGGACCGATTGACGGACATGGCCATATCAACTCAGCTCGTCATGCTGATCAAGATTATATATACTTTATGTGGTCGGAGATGCTTTCTTCTATGCGTCACAAACATCTGGACAATTTTAATATACCCTCTACAAGTGTATAATGAATATTTGTAACTATATCAATCAAATTTATTTTCCTTTAAACCGTACACAAACTTATTAAGATCACTTCATGTAATACTTGTAATGATGAGATTATTTTCTCGTTTGACTTGTTTAACTAATAATAATATACTAAAGTTGCTTCGTCTGCCATTGACAATTTTCCCTTAATAGGCTAATTATACTGAGCACATCATGAGTCATAAACATTTGCCGTTGCAAAATTTGTCATCTTTATTGGGGTGGTCCTTTTAGACACCAACCTACTTATCATTTTGACTAAACAAAAATTTACAAATGTTGGCATTGCAAATAGTTATTAAGCATTTGAACTCATGATGTGGGATGTTAGATGTTACATGTGCTCAGTATAATTAGCCTATAAGCTGTTTTAACACTTATCCTACATCTTTAAAGAGACTCTCTGACTATAGTGTAATAGCAAATCAAATATCTCTAAATATATAGACAATTTAACCTTCTTTGATGAAATGGAACAGGTTCAATTTGATAAGAGAAGGCAGGTTCATATCTTGACGTAGTTGTTGATAGCTGTTCTCGTCATTCCTGTCATTTATATCAGCTACGAAATTTCCCCAAACTGTAATAAAAAATATAAGAAACAAGTAAGAAAGTCGGTCAAACTCGACTGTAATATACTCTATACCTGCAGTAGCAGCGCTGCTGGTCATAACTTGACCAATAGATGGCGCCACTACTTGATTTTCAAAACTCACCAATAAATGGAGCCATTACTGTAACCATTTCAAAACTGAGCTTTGATTGAAACTGTCTTTTGGTCATAACTTGAGTATCGTTCATCTGATCTTTATGATTCCTGCGGCAAATCGATAAATAATGCCAATTACTAAATATCTCTAGAAGTTATAAGCCATTTATCTACAAAACTGTGGGAGATAGGATGTTTTTTCCAAATTGCGGGGGCGGGAAGGGGCTTATGTCCCATACATGTCAAACCTCTATCTCTTACCATCTCTGAGATCAGGGCACTCATACAGACGGACATAGATTTATAGACTAGGCTGTTGGTGCTCATAAATAATATACATATTATCCAAATTTCAGCCTTCTATTTCTTACCGTTCGGGCTCAGCGTAGATTGCCTATCAGTCAGTCAGGGAATCAGTCAGAACAAACTCTTTTATATACGTATAAAGTAGAAGTAGATAATTACTTTTCTAATTAAATATCACTTTGTTAATATTAATAAAAATTGGTTAAGATGATTAAATAATTGTTTTCCTTTCTTAATTTGCGTTCTGTCATTGCTTTTGCAACATCAAGATTAGGCCACTTGAACAATCAATTCTTAAAAGAAAATCTTGCAGAAAGATATCTCTCTCTTTTTATTCTACTTTGTCTGCCAGTCTTTGTCTTGATTGTATCAGATTTGCATGAATTGAGAACGGACCTTATAAGTTTTGCAATTTCGCGAATTGTATTTGGCTTGGGTTTCCATCGCATAACCTCTAACTGAAATACATCAATTACAATATTTTTTAAACAGTCACTTATCGAAATAGTAGAAGAGTATTTATCGAACCTCAATCAGCTTAAGAGTCACAGCTTCAACTAATACGATCAGTTTTTCGTCAAAAGTGTCTCAACTCATTTATGCTGGAGGATCAAGACAGCTTGAACTCTTAGATACAACTATAAATATAACTAACTGCCTAGTTGCCATGGCATCGTTCAAATTCCAAACACCAGATTGACCACCCTGTATATACTTTAAGGGGTCGGAAATGATTCCTTCTCCCTATTACATACTTTTGCACAAACTGAATATACTCTGTATACCCTTGGTACAGAGTATGAAAAGAAAGCCTTAAACTTGCTTATGTGTGAGAGCAAAATGTTTCTGGCACGCCGCTAGCTTGACAGTTTTTTAGCTTGACGTCGGTTCTTTGACAAGTTGCGCTGTGATCTTTTCAGTAGATGGAAGAGAGGAACGAACAATTTTTCTACGCATTTTAACTCTTGATAAGTTTGCTTGTAGACCAGTGCCTACCAAATGGAGAGGAGAAAAAAGTGTGCTTGTGTTGGTGAGCAAGATTCCAGCAAACAATATGTGCATTTTCTGATACTTTTCTGACATTTTTTAATGAGCATTCATCGTCATAATGTGCACAAAAAAGAGTCCGGAATGAGCGTTTTTTTCTATGAAACCGGTCGCACTTAATGTGAAAGATTTCTGAGTCCAATCTGACTCTTTTCTGACACAGATATAAGTGTTTTCACATTAAAGTTAATTTTCTAGGCACTTGAAAGGCTACTGAAAGGGCTCTTTCCAGACGTATATTGGAGTGCAGATCCGAAAATGCTCAGACATAAGTGCTTTTTATGAGCCCGTCCTTAGATAGCATTTAATATGCCAAAACTCCAAAAACGCTCTTAAGCTCGGCTCTTTTCAGACACATAATTTGGAGCGCTCCAAACTTGGTTTGCTGGAATAGCTCTCTCCACACTACAGCCGTTTTACTTGCAAATCGGTATTCACCGATTCACACAATCATGAGTATGGCTTGCGTTTGCTTAAAAACACAAGCGACTTCGGCGTCTGTTAGCTATGGCTGGACGACTCTGCCCATAAGGCATGCGTGAAGGTCATACGCGCCTGCTAAACCTTTGCGTAAAACAACAACAAATGCATGGTTTGCGTAATGGGCTGAATTAAAGTATCATCTATTTACATCAATGGAATACAATGCAGCCTGTGAATGAATGAATTTGCTGTTTGGTGTTGAAACAAAAAGGATTTTTGTAAAACCACTTGGGTTTTTAAACCCTGAAACCAGACCCTGCACCGAGCCATCTAAATACAGAAATGAGCGCTATAAAACCGTTTCTGTTTGTGATTTTTCACCCCGAAACGAACCATCGAAATATATGACCTCCCTGGACTCGATCCAGACCCCTTGCTTTTGGTATCATGAGTACGGCTCGCGTCTGACTTCGGCTTCTGGTAGCTATGGCTTTCCGGTTCTGTTGTAGACACTACTGTTAACCTAACATTTTTTAAGAGCGCAATGCCTCGTTCAAAAACACGCATTTTCCGGGAATTGTTTTCTTTTGTTATTGAAATAAATACGGAACAATGTGGAACAGAAAGTGCAATAACTACATTAGGTACATACAAGCAGAACATGCAAAGATTTATTTGTCTGCTCAAATTTGGCAGCAGCTAGTCCTAATTTTTTTCTGAAGCCTTAAGTGTGAGACATTGATTTTGCTGCGGGTTTTTTTGCTTAAAAGAAAATCGAAAATTAAAACTTCTTAGATTAATATTGAAGGCTGACAGGAACTAGGGCTGTCAAAGCTCGTGGGACTTATTTGTTAAATCAAGCCGCAGATAGAGCCAATTTGGTGATATTTCAGTCCAAAAGAATAGCTGCAGGTGGATTGTGTGTAGCGAGTACTTAGTACCGAGTATCGAGTTGTCAGTATCTAGAGCAGCAGAGTATGCCCAGCCTTTGGCTCTTTGAGTACGTTTTGTTTCTTCAATTGCACAGAAGATAGGAAATCAATGATCGTATACATGCAGGGCGACACACATGCAAACGATTTCGTGTGTGTGCGTCGCGTAGAACAAAAACCGGTTTTGTTCTCTTCTTTGATTGGTGTTTGCGTGCGCAAGCAAACTGACCAACAACAATTTCATTATTGGTATTGGTGCTTTGCTATGTGAGTATGGGTGAGTGCTCTGTAGTATGCTGCTTTTGGGCATGCTTGATCTATATTAAAAATAAAAGCAAAATATAAATAAAATTAAGGCCCTATGCGCACGTCGCGCGTTCGTTGTTGTTTTCCGCAAAGGGATAGCCGCGTATATAGCCCTCATGCATAGCTTATGTCTTAGCATAGTGCAACAACAACAACTTCGTAAGTGTTATTTTTTCTCTTCCTCTCCTAGGCAGATTAAAGTCATATAGTCGTATATTGTTCTTGGAATGGTAAAATCTCTTAAGGAACATTTTTTTTAAAAGTCAAACCTTTAACACTTAGAAACTCAACTTTTCATTAGACTAAAAAACATTAGTAACCAATTCATTTTTTCTGCTTAGGTCATAGATCAAAACACAAAATTGTCACACCTTTTTGTCCCCTTTTCATTGTGACCTTGTGTGCCACTTAGTGGCTGAAGCTTCGCAGTACCTAATTGTCGCACACATCGATTATCGAACAGTTGACGCGGAGGCACTAAAACTGCCTGATGCTTTACAGCAAATAAACACATCAAGCCGATTGACACGCAGCGAACCCCACAAAAGCGGAACGCACAACAGCGACAATTTTTGACTTTTACTTGTTTTGAGGTGTGTGACAAAATGAATATGTAAACTGCGCCTGGCACCACATAAAAGAGCTCAGCTCCGCGGCTCACTCCACCGCTTTGCGTGTAAGCTTTTGACGTTTTTAATGAGCCGCCTGCAAAAAGAAGAATAAAAAAAAAAAAACTGAAGAAAGCGTGAAAAATAGAAAAGCGGCAAACGACAATTGACATGCAACCTGTAAAGAAGTAGAATCAACTACCAAATACCCCGGCCACTTTTACAGTAGAGATGAGAGCGTGACGGATGGGAGGAGAAGAAGATTTCTAATTTACAACTAAATTTCAGTTTTCAAGTTTTCTTTCGCATGTTTGACACTTTTTTTGTAAAGCGAGAGAGGAGCGAATGAATGGGCCTTGTTGGTGGCTGAGCGGCTGAGTGCCAAGTGCTTACATTCTTTACTACGGTTCGGTCGCTGTCTCTAGCGAATGCTTGATGGTCGTGAGTGTGATAAGTCTTCGAGGTCCTGAGTTCAAGTCAAGTCAAAAAAGTGGGTGGGTACCCCACCTTTCTGTAGTCTTTGGAATTATTGGAAAATAACCGCCATATAGTAAATCTATCGATATTTTAGTGTTAAGGTATTTTGAAGATATCGTAGGATGGTCACACCGTAGGCAAACGCTGTATACAGACAAGACAGACAGACGGACAGAAAGAAAAACCTTTTCTTTATTCGGCTTTTGCTCTGAGTTAAGAGCCGCACATCGAGAGCCGCATGCAACGAGCGGATCTCAGCTCAAAGCTTCGAGTTACAGCTCGAGAGTCTGGTGCAGGGTTCCCCAAGCAGAGAGCGCGAAAATGTGACTGTGTCTCTCTCTAACACACAGTGATGCATGACTTCGGCAAGCATTCGATGTGAATTGGCAAGTATGTGTGTGCCCCAGGGGCTATCGCTGGGGAACTCTGGTCTGGTGCAAGCAGCTTGCTCTCGCTTGAGGCTGACCTAAGTAGAAGTCGGCACAAGCTTCGTCTTTCCACTTAACAAATTACACCATCCACCCACGTTACGCGTCTCACGCTCACATCCCTAGTAAAAGTCAAGCTGTTTATGTCTTTTTACCTCGCATTGTCAGTGCCAATTTGCGTTCCATTCGGAGTTCAAGTCGGGGTGTACTGCGAGTGTAGTGTGAATCGCAGGAGAGGCTATAATCAAATTTTATGGCAAACACTTGAACCTGAACGAGCTAGCTAGATGCCTTGGCTAGGCTAGCTGGTGGAGAGCTAGCGACTATAACAACAACAACTGAGTTTGGCTCAACTGCTGCTGCTGCATACTTTGTGGCGCTGGGGCAATTGGCAATTGCATAAAAGCCAATTTGCCATGCCTGCAAAATAGCTGCAAGTGGCAATTTATTAACACATTCGATACACACACACACACCCACACACAGGGACACGATTTGTGCATCAATTTCAAGATGGAAACCAACTCCAACTAGAAGCGAAACAATTTTATCTGCCATCTCTTTGGCTCCCGGCTCCTTTTCCACTTTCTTCCTGCTTCTTTTCTCTTTCTCTTTTCTATCCTTTATGATTATTATAAACGTTCACCTGGCACATAAAATGAGCTATGCAACTCAGACGTGGCTGGGCGGCCGGAGTTCAAAGCTACCAACATGGTTTTTGGTCGCCCCCAGGGAACTGCATGGGTGGGGCCACACGGTATGCGCCGTCTATATGAAATAAGCAAAACTAATATTTCAGCGCCATAAATCATAAAAAGAAATAGAAATAGCTGCTGCTGCTGCTGCTGTAGCTGCTCCATACTACCATGGAGCCAGGAGACAGAAGACAGGAACAACAGGCTAAAATAGAATTGGCGGTAAAACGTGAAGCATGTCCTTGGGTGGAGGGGTGGCCAAGTCCCTGAACAGTGGAAACTGGGGGAAAAGTAGTTCCACATGAGCTCAATGTCAGAACTTAATGGTCCCAGTTTCCCAAAAGGACACTTCGACGTTGGTCTTTAAGCACGCGGGGAAGCACACGCTTCATAGAGCTTCTTCAGTTTTATTCCTCTTCCTATTCCTATTCCTATTCCTATTCCTATTCCTATTCCTATTCCTATTCCTATTCCTATTCCTATTCCTATTCCTATTCCTATTCCTATTCCTATTCCTATTCCTATTCCTATTCCTATTCCTATTCCTATTCCTATTCCTATTCCTATTCCTATTCCTATTCCTATTCCTATTCCTATTCCTATTCCTATTCCTATTCCTATTCCTATTCCTATTCCTATTCCTATTCCTATTCCTATTCCTATTCCTATTCCTATTCCTATTCCTATTCCTATTCCTATTCCTATTCCTATTCCTATTCCTATTCCTATTCCTATTCCTATTCCTATTCCTATTCCTATTCCTATTCCTATTCCTATTCCTATTCCTATTCCTATTCCTATTCCTATTCCTATTCCTATTCCTATTCCTATTCCTATTCCTATTCCTATTCCTATTCCTATTCCTATTCCTATTCCTATTCCTATTCCTATTCCTATTCCTATTCCTATTCCTATTCCTATTCCCATTCCTATTCCTATTCCTATTCCTATTCCTATTCCTATTCCTATTCCTATTCCTATTCCTATTCCTATTCCTATTCCTATTCCTATTCCTATTCCTATTCCTATTCCTATTCCTATTCCTATTCCTATTCCTATTCCTATTCCTATTCCTATTCCTATTCCTATTCCTATTCCTATTCCTATTCCTATTCCTATTCCTATTCCTATTCCTATTCCTATTCCTATTCCTATTCCTATTCCTATTCCTATTCCTATTCCGTTATTTTTCTAGAAATGCATCATATTATCCAGAAATCTCCAAAATGCGCCCATGGTGCATAACTGGTAACCTCTGTGAACAAATCCAACTGCTAACGTTTCCTTACGCGCGGGTCCTGCTGCTGGGGTCACTTGTTCATTGTCATAAGTGCAGTTTACATTCAATCTAAACACTCACCGCCCTGTTCCCCCACCCCGCATGACCCCGCCTGCTGGGGAAACGGAGTTCAATCGATTTCTATCTGGCAGGGCATAAATCGTTTTGCCACATGCACCGCAGTTGTTGTTGTTGTTGTTGTTCGAATTGGACGTGAAGGTGGCCCTGGATAGCAGGAAAATGCATAAGTATAAATTCCAGCGGCAGCGGCAGTAGCAGCAGCAGCAGCCGGACGCTGGCTGGGCCCAGCGGCTATGACTTTTGCTGCTGCTCTCCAGTTTCAGTTGTTGTAGCCGCGAGCGTCTGACGGCCTTATTTACTGTTACTAATTTCATAGCCAGGGACTTACATGGGAGCTGGCAGCGTGACATACTAACCCGACCTCGTGGGGCAAATAAATGTGTTGTCTGCTTTTGGGGGCACTCAACAGTTCAGTTTACTCCCGCCTCACGCTGTCATCTCTCTCTCTCTCTCTCTCTAACTCCGCACCCTGCCGAGATTTGCATATTTTGATGATACATGGACTCGGAGCTCCTGAGTTGGGAGCACGGGAGGTGTCTGTGGGGTGTGTCAAAATTTATGCAAAACCGTAACCAAAAATCGCGCCAAAATTCAAAACGCGCGGTTTTCGTTCTGCATATTTTAATTTCCTCTTTTGTACTGCTGTCGCTGGGTTCCGCATCCTGAATCCTGCAGCTGCCCGGGATCTGCCCCGTTGCCCGTTAACATCCGGCTTCCGCAGACCAGCACCAGTACCACCTGTGTGTGTGTGTGTGTGTTTGGGGATAGAGGGACACGCTTGTCCGGCCGATCGGTTTGTTGATTTGTTTTTCAGTTTTGCAGTTTTCATATCTTCAATTTGTTTGAGGAGGTTAAGTAAAGTATTTGGGGTATGAAAAGCCCGCACTAGCTGATGTTTGAAACTATTCTAATCATCATTGTCCAACTGCCACCTAGCCCCAGTTCTACTTAAATCAAGAGCAATGGAAACTAGAGCTTAGGTTTTGTGGATGGAAATGGCTGGAACGATTATTTACCAGTTTCCAAGTTGTAAACGTAGCGCGGAGAAAACCCGTTTGAGAAATATATATAAATAGCAAGCCAGTACATACAGATGTAACTACAAATAGCACCTCTGGTGGAGTACAATTAAAATACTACACTTAACAAAAAAACCAACCTAATTTCAAGAGATTAAAACCGAAAGGAATAACGGTTAGGGTTACGGTTACGGTTATTAACCTTATTCTGTTTGGGGTTTTGGCATAGAATACCACTTAGACAGAGCGAATGTGTGATCTTTCGGAACGGAAAACATGTTCAATTTCGTTTAAGTGAGACAGACTGATACGGAAAAGCCACAACAACTGGCACGACCTACGCATATTTGATATGGAATTGAAAAATGCACGTCTCTAAATTAAACACAAAGTTGATGTTTGCATCCTTAGAAAAACCAACAACAAACAGCCAGTACACAAGTACACTTTATTTCACAGAGAAATCTATCCATGTCGTCCCATGTACCCGTATGTATAAAGTAACTGCATTTACCATAATTTCTTGTCCACATTGTTCGTCATTTATTTCTATATCTAAAGAAAATGCTTGTTTTTGATCGAGGCATCGCGCACTTAACAAAATGTTAGAGCTAGAGTAGTGTCCACAAGTAAACTTATCAAGAATGAAAACGCGAATAAAAATTGTTCATTCCTCTCTTCCATCCGCTGTCAAGATCACAGCGCAACTTGTCAAGTTACCGGCGCTAAGCTAACAAGATGACGGTGTGCCTTCATAAGCCTGTTTAAGACTTTCTTTTTCATTCACATCCAGAGGAAGAGAAAAAGGCAATCGCGCAAACAACAACATTAAGTGTGAATATTTACGTTTTCAAGTTGATAGTTAGCGACCTTTCTAAATTGTAAAAATTTGAGTATTGCCGGCTCTAGGTCAAGTGAAACACACAAAAATGTATGATGTTTTCCAATATATTTCGGTTGCTCCTCGGCAACCATCTTCAGGGACACTACAACACAATTTACCAATTACAATTTAACATAGATTCAATCAAAACAAAACAAGAAAGAGATTTTTCACATACATTATTTTACACGTCTGCTCCGTTCGGCGTGGAGTTGGATACTGATCTATTATTTGTCAGTAAGTGTCTGTATAGGTGAGCACAGTTTTCCGTGTCCGTCTTGTAGATAAGTCTCTTATCTGTTGGTGTGTCAATTATATGTAGCATCTCTATAGTGAAACGTTTGCTGTAGTGGTTTTCTTGCTGCAGGATTGTTGTTGCTTCAAAATTCGGCGAGTGTCCGCTATCCATACAGTGTGTCGCGAGCGCCGTTTTTTGTTTGGTTGTTTGACGTTTTCATACGAACAAATTGACAGTGTCATATAAAATATAAGGAAAGATGAGGAAGGTAAAGATTTTGGTTAGCTGCTTTGTCTCTTTGAACATAAGCAGTGCCCATTAGAAACCCCAACAGCCTATCGACCATTCTGTATGCTGAACACAACATTAAAGCTGTTAGAATAGCTAATTAAACCCCGGTTGGCAGAAGGCCTTTCTCCCAGACAGTACAGTTTCAGACCAGGCAGGTCCACAATCGAAGCAATTTATGAAGTCACTCAAACGGGGACTGCGAGTCATCAAGGCAATCACTACTCACGACCAATAAGTCCTTAACAGCGTAAAATGGACGGATATGATCGAGGCGCTACAAAAGCGCTTTCGAATACCGGAATATCTGCTACGTATAATACACAGCTATATCGAAAATCGAAAGCTGTTGTACCATAGCAGGCGAAAGATGTATTCCAGTAACAGCTGGAGCTGCGCAGGTATCCTTACTTGGACCGGACCTCTGGTATATCAGCTATGACGAAGTTCTCCGCATAGAAATGCCCGACGACGACTTTGTGGCGGACATCATACATTGTAACACAGAATACGCACAACGCACACTCACGCCGGTGATGATCCGTGTTAAAACTTGGATGAACTCCCACGGACTGCAGCTAGCAACAGAAAAAACAGAGCTGCTGCTTGTTACGAGACGGCAAATTCCACTGGAAGTAGACATGAAGATACATCCGATAGCATTTTCTGTGCTCAGAAGGTCATAAACTACTTGGAAGTCAGGCTCGACTTAAAGCTAACTTTCCAAACTCATATACAGCACGCTAAGTAGACTCATGGCGAATGTGGGCGGACCGGTGCCATGCAGGCGGAAGTTACTAATGGAGGTGAACAACGTCATTCTTCTATATGGATGCAAGATCTGGGCAGATGCATTGAACGCATATGGCGGAGCAAATCAACTCTTATCGATTCAAAGAAGTGCACTGAGAATAATTAGTGCATATCGTACAGTATCAGAAGCAGCCGCGATGGTGATGGCAGGATTAACGCCAATCGACCTATTAGCCAGAGAACGAAAGCAAATCTGCAGATTACGACAAGCCGGACAAGTGTCAAGTAAAATTGTAGAATCTTGCAAGGAAGAAACACTTTATTGCATGGCAAGTAAGATGGGCAATCGAAATAAAGAGTAGATGAAAAGTTGGCTGCGCAGGAAGCACGGGGATGTCGATTAATAATATATAAAGTATATATATTCGTGATCATCATTAACAGCCATGTCACATATCACATCCGTTTGCAGCTTGTTTACGAACCCCATATTAACAAGAGATGTAAACTCTATCAAGTTGGTGTTGACCGACCGCTTTTTCATAAATCCGTGTTGTGATGGAGATATTAATGAGCGACAGAAATGCTATAATTGAGAAGTAATGATTGATTCAAAAAGTTTTGGAATTGCCGATAGCTTGGAAATATCTCTGTAGTTTGATACTACTGACTTTGGTCCTTTTTTGTGAATAGGAATAATGTATGACTCCTTCCAGTAGTTAGGGAAATCATCAAGATTATGAGAGAGGCTAAAGAGTTGTAGAAGGGGCAAACACAGAGAGTCAGACAGAGAGTCCCAAAACAAGATTATCGGCTTGAAGTTTAGTTGTGGCCATCTCCGCTGGTTCTAGTATGCGTACAATTTCGCGAACTGAGTCCCACACTTTCCCATGCAGAAGAAAGTCGTTATTGCCCTATACGGACATCCGACGTTCGTAATTTGACTAACTTCGTCAAATGTTTCGTCACCGTGGAACGTAAGAATAGTGTGACCAGAATTAAGAAAAAATGATGCAGAAGATTTAAGTTTGTGATATTTTCAGTTTAACTGGCGGCGGGTCACACTGCCCGATCAACTGTAATTTGTTTTGAAAGATAAACTGACGGCAGAGCTTAAGGCTGATCTCGCTTCCTGACGAGGTACAATATCATGATCAGTCGTCCGATGGCAAGATGTTTTTTTGTAAAAGCTCGGCCACTTCTCCCAAGCCTTGTTTACAAAATTTAAGTCCGAATGGGAAAGATCCCATGGCCCACAATTGGGACTGTTCAGAATGCAGCAGCAGCTACAACAACACCTGTATGCTGCCCATCTCAGTGATGCCACTGATTCACCCGGGTCTGAATGCCGTCCACCACCACCTAAGGCAACTAGCCTAAATTCACATAGTTTTGTATTTACATACGTATTTGCCCGGTGCCTCCACTGAGTGGTTGTCCACCTAGCACTAAGTTAGTTTTATTATAGCCGCACGCCTGCGATTACGCCGTGTGCAGATGCCGTGAGGCATTTGAGCTCTGTCGGGACTAGCACACATTCATGTTTGGATCGCCCGATGACAATAAATGTAAATTCTGCGTCTGTTCCCTCCGTGCAAGCCCAGTTGCCCAGGGGGCGAAAGCTCGCAATTCACTCGAAAAAAAGGGAAAGATCGCAAATGACATCCCGCTCTTTCAACGCCAAAATTAAATAAATTTCCTTCATGCGCAAACATTTCCAAACGACTCTTTCGTTTTTGCTTTTCTGCCATGGTTTTTATATTATTTTTTTTTAAATCACTAAGAGCACTCCATCTGATCGATGCAGATAGAAGCAGAGTGACTTAACATGGTGCATTCTCAATGCTGCGTCAGCTGCTCAAAGCACAATAAGGCCCACAGACAATTTACATGGTCTCCACAAATGTGCTGTTAAGCGTAACATTGACTGTTAAGGTTGACATTCAAATTCTTATCTCCGTACTTGCAAAAAGTTCAAGTGGTGAAGTTGTAACTTCTGCTTCTTCTTCCCTTAATTTTTGTATGAAACTTCTCGTTGCTTCGGATGTCCGTATGGGGTTATCTGCAGCCGCAAAACTGGAGCAAATGTTGAAAATGTCTTCCGCTGCAAATATTTTAGCATCTAGTATGTAGAGCTCCAACTCGTGATCAAATCTACGATGCGCTCTGCAAAGGTAAAAAAACCGAAACTGTACCGGTACCAACTTTTCGGTTTCGTTCCGGTGCTATCGGTTCCAGTACTAACGGTAAACGGTTTTTGGTTCTGAAAAAAAAATTTTTATAGGTTCCAGTTCCTTTACTTGATTTAAAATGGCTTAATTCGGTTAACGGTTCCGGTATTAACTATATATTTTAGTTTGCTCCGCTCAAGATCTACGAATCAACTGGCTCTTACAAACATCATCAACAAACATTAGAGGCCCAGGCTCCTACATCCTTCCCTTATTGTTAGTACAAGAGACTTTATCTTGCCTGGTACCGGTAATTCTTAATTTTCGTTTTCTTACTTTTCTGGGACTAGCTACTAGGTCAACATTTGTTGCAAGGAATTGGGGAAATCCAATTAAAACCCAATCAAACCATATCTCGTCTTCTTTATTGTCCATATCTCCGGTTTCAGAGACTGCGACCCTTGTCTGTAACGTTTCGTGTAACGGTACATTGCCCATGGGACAGCTTGACGATGTTGCTATGCCTCTCCGTTGTGTCAAAGTTCGGAGTGAGTTTGTGTGGGAACTCTGTGTTTTTAATGAGCACCTTGTCCCCCACTTCTATGGCCCGTCTCCTTTTATCCGCAATCAGTTTCCCTCCTTGTTTGTTGATCAAATCTTGATCCCTTTCTACTCAGTCCGAATACTGTGTCAACCCTTCCTGAATTCTGGGAATCTTATCCCGAATTACCCGGTTCAACATTAATTCTATTGTGATTTCGAAAGTGATTGAAGTAAGCACATTTGGAGTTATACAAGTTCGAAAGTCTTGCGCCAATCCTTAAATACTTGAATTGTGTGAAATATGCGGGCTCACCCTAAGATCGAAAAGATCTTTTTCAGTGTATATTTGTAAGCCTCTCCCCTTCTTTTCAGTGTTCATGAATTATGGCTTATGATGAATTATCCATACATACATACATTTGATTCGCTAAATCAAGTCGTGTTCAAAAAATATGGCACATTAAACCGTACGAATATGTTGAATAACCTGGAGGGGGGGTGAAAAGCTTATTATAATAAAAATGTCTATTTAGTCACTGTCAAAACCCGATAACTGCATCGACAGCAATGCGCATGCTGTGATTATATTATATGCCTTCGGAATATACGTGCACCTACAACTGTCTATACGTATGTGAATAATTGTGGAATTTATTAAGCGATCAACAAGCTGGAATCATCGAATAGCTAGAATTTGCAACCTATATGAATCTGGAACGGGTTTTTCCATCCAGCTAGCGGCTAGCTATGCTAATCAATGGAAAAGCCAAACGCCAAACAACGGCAACAACAGGTTGAGGGTCGGAGTCGGACGCGTTCCGCTGAGCGCGCGATTCTGAGCGAATTGATAGGCGACGTTTGAGTCGCGCCAATGCCATTAGTTGTTTGTCAGCGGCTGAGACGTGAGCTATACAGTTGCATTCAGCCCAGCGACTTCAATTCCAAAAGCAATTAAAAATAAGAAAAAAATGCGGCAACAACTGCTTACACTGCTGCTGGTCCTGATCGGACTGCATCAACTGGTTCTCGCGCAGCGACGGGACAGTGAGTAGAACGACAATTGAATGACATGGTCCAATTACAAAGTTTCTTCAATTCAAATGATGCAGGACCGGTGACGCATTTTGGCAATTGCTTTACGGCGGACTATGGCCAGGGCAGGTGTGTGCGTCGAGAGGATTGTGATTTTTATGATGTGGATGTGCTGGATGCCTCCAGTAAGCGGCAATGCAACTCACAGCAAAGGCCAGATATGGTAAGAGAGAGAGAGAGAGACAGAGGGAGGGTCAGTACTAAAATTAACAAATTCAAGATGCGTGGGAAATTCTAAGCATAGACAACATGTGGGATAATCCATTCGCCCAGAAGAAAACAGAGATCAGAAAATCCCAACCCAAAATCATATTGTCAATTTGGTAAAAGTTGGTTTAACTTTTAAACTGTTTATTTTTAACTTTACCTTGGTGACTGCTTAACGCAGTCACATGTTAAGCACTCAGCAAGCAAAAAGCATGGTGGTGCAGATGGCAAGATTGTTAACTTTAAATACCAAACATTTTTTTGGGAAAAAATGAAACAGTGAGTAAGCAACTAAACGATCTTTTTCAAGTGTATTAAAACTTTGGCACAGAACTTAGCTATGCTTTGCTGCCTTTTTACAAGCTGATCTTTTCCAGTGAAAAAATGTTGGTTATGGATATGAAATTTTGTCCAAGTTGCTATATAAGCAAAGCTTTTAAATATAATGTGAACTAATTGACAATTTTTATGCCATCTCTGTCTGTGCATCTATGTTTTAGCCGGCTAAATACCAAAACAGACTCATTTACATTAAAAAAAACTTGATGAAATTTTGTGGTTTAATTCCGAAGAAGTTACGTTTCATAATCAATTTAATTGTATAACTGATAGCCAGTGATTGAAAAGGTACTTATTATTCTTACTCAGGTAAGGTACAAGGTAAATGCCAAAAAATATATTTAGGTAAAGGTAAAATTACAAAATGCTTTTTAAAGCATGGTTTATTTAACACCACCTACACGAAAATGTTCAGAACGTGAACTATCCAACCGAAACTTTGAGGAAAAACATCAAAAGATTCTCCGGGAAAAAGTAGAACATTTCTGTGTTCTAAGTTCCAAAATTTCCACAGGGACATACACTTTTTATACCCTTGCAAAGGATATTATAATTTTGCCCAGAAGTGCGCAACGCATAGAAATATTCATTTCCGACCCCATAAACCAGGAGTGGCCAAGCCTATTCGGCAAAGGAATAGCCCGCGCGCATACGATTCACGCGGCCATAAGATTATAAAAAGCAAAACTAATTTCATATGCGTACTCTCCTCTGTTTCTTTCCGAGTGAAGGTCTGCAACAACAATTTCATATGTGTCTCTCTTCTTTCTGTCTCCTATGTATCCGACAAACTCGAACGCAACAACATTAGTGCTTATGCGTTGTCAGCGATCGGTTCGCGCGCGTGATCTTGAGACAGCAACGACCACACACAAACAAAAATCGGTTTTCACTTTCTATTTCTTGTGGTTGTTTTTGCTTGAGTTACATTTTGTGCATTTGTATTGGCTTCCACGCGCTCGTAATCTTATTCTGGGCATCCCTGCCATAAACTTTACATATTCTTAATCAGGGCGACGAGCTGAGTCGATTGAGCTTTGTCCGTCCGTCTGTCTGTCCGTCTCTCAGTTTTAAAGCTATCGAGCTGAGATTTTGCACGGAGTCTTTTTTTTACTGCACGCTGCTAATATGTCGGAACCGACCGGATCGGATCACTATATCTTATAGCTGCCATAGGAACCATAGGTCGAAAAATGGGTTTTAGTGAGAAAAACTTTTTTGTTTTCGATGTTAACGTGATTAAACTCGGTCATTAATAATATTATATGCTTTCAAACAGATTTGCAAATTTTGGTCAAAATCGGATGACTATATCTTATAGCTGCCATAGGACCGATCGGTCGGAAAATGGGTCTTAGCGAAAAAAAACTTTTTTGTTTGTAAGTAAATCGTTCTTAATGTCTGTGATTATTAATATTAAACGCTTTCAAACTAATTTGAAAAAGTTGATCGACATCGGGTGACTATATCTTATGGTTGCCATAGGACCGATCGGTCGAACATGAGTCTTGGTAAAAAAATTTTTTTGTTTAGTTTTGTTAGCGTCCTTAAACTCGCTGATGACTTATTTTATATGCTTTCAAATAGATTCGCAAAATTTTGCCGAAATCGGATGACTATATCTTAAGGCTGCCATAGGGCCGATCGGTCGGAAATTGAGTCTTAGTGAGAAAAACTTTTTTCAGACGTTTATCTGTCGGAAAATAGGTTTTAGTTACAAAATTTTTTGATTTTTATGTAAGCGTTCTTAAACTGTGACATTTGCATTTGCAAGGGTATAAAAACTTCGGCACAGACGAAGTTAGCTTGGCCTTCTCGTTTTATTTATATTATGTTCGAGGGCAGTGTTAAATTGCAGGCGAACAGGGTTTAAAGCTATAGCTTCACGGCCTTAAGCTTAATTTTTACATCATTTGGGTATAATTTTTATCAATAAGTGAGTATATATTATTTACAAATTAAATACTAGTACTTATAATTATAAAGGGCGTGGATAGTGGTAGAGAATAGGTGCGTGAAGGTAAGAATTTATAGTAAGTTAATCAAGTTTGTATTTTGGAGGAATTGGACTATTGCATTTATGTTGTGGCTGTTGGGATCAAAAATTGCTTTTAAGGGATTATTGTTTGTTGGGAACAGAGATCTATGGGGTTGGAGTTGGGGACAGTCGACAAGTATGTGTTGGAGTGTTGATAGTGAGTTGTTGCAGAAGCTGCACATTGGGGTTATGGGTGGTTGGCTGAATAGATAGCTGTGCGTGAGGTTGGTGTGTCCTAAGCGAAGGCGAATGATTTTGGAGAATATTCGACGGTGGATAGTCATATTTGACTGTAGTTGGCCGTAGTCGTAAATGGTATTTTTGATTTTATTGAAGGATTTGTAATGTGAGTTGGTGTTGTTAAATAGTCGAGCTTGTTCGGATTTAAAGTGGGTTTTAATATATTTGAGCATGTCGGTGATATTAAAGTTGTTATGAAAAGTGAGCGGGAGGGAGAAGCATTCTTTAGCGTCTTTGTCAGCGGATTCATTGCCAGTGATTCCGCAGTGGCCGGGGATCCATATTAACTTAAGCTTGTTTTTTTTTGTTTTGAAGAATTTGCCTAATGGCAGATGGGTAGTATAGGTTGTTGTGGCGGTTGGAGATGGCTTCAATGGAAGACAATGAATCGGTACAAATGGCGGTTGGTTGTGGGTAGTGTTGAGCTATAAAAGTTGCGTTGTAGATAGCGAAAAGATTGAGCTGTATAGGGGTAAGAGATGTTAATGGCAGTTTTCATTTTCAACTACGCTTAAGGAAGTTGCTCTGTCGGATTTTGATCCGTCAGTGTATATAAATCTGTGTGAGGGGAGAGAATTTTTGAGTTTGAGGAATTTTTGTTGGTAGACTGAAGGTGGAGTGGACGATTTTGGTAGAAGGTGAAGTGAAGTGTTAATAGAGGAGGAGAAATCAATCCAAGGTGGACTTGAGTTCTTAGTGACTGGTATGGGTTGGTTTGGTAGACCAAGGTTGATGGTAATTTGAATGCAGCGTTGCAGAGCGGATGGTACTTTGGGGTTATTTTTTTTTGCTTTGAGTATGTTGTCTATGGTTTTTTTCAAAGGTGAATTGTGTGGCAGGAGAATTGGTTTTATGAGTTTGGCTGTGGAGAGTTTGATTCGAATATCTATTGGCATAATTTTTGTTTCAAACAGTAGGTTGCTTATCGGGGTAGATCGAAAAGCACCGAGGGTGATCCTGATGGCGGAGTGGTGCAGGGATTTGATTTGTTGGAGTTGTGAGGTTGGGGCGTTCCCGTAAAGGAATAGGCCAAAATCTACCCTACTAAAACCCCACATACATATAAATAATGGTCAGCACGCCATAATGTTTGTAATAAAAACCAAAAAACGGTTTCCCTATTATAAAACAAACAAAAAAATACCTTGTGTATTTACAAAAAACTCGTGGCCCTGCTAAGGAGGATCATTGGACGGATAGCCCAACCACCTAGCAGCAGCCATAAGCAACAGAATTAATTACAGCAAATTGGTAAACAAAACACCTTCAAACAAAAATCCATAGCCGAAGTTCGGGCTGCGAATTTATAATAGTGTAATTCCTATGTCTTTATTCGCCACCTTGAGACTATAAGTACTAACTGGATGTTTGTTTGAAGTGTGAACAGCAAAACAAGTCCGCTGATGAGAGAATTTGGTTATTCTCGAAACAGCGATCGTTGTACGGACATACCCAATTGCTATTCAAAAATGTCTGTAATTAATATCTGTTGGTTTGTGTTGGTTATAAAAAGGCTTATAATCAACCAAAGAAGACACATTGAGCTAGCCAGTTGTAACATTGACTAAAATCAAAAAAAATAAAAAAAATCATTGTATTCAAACGTCTAAGCCGATTTGACAATTTAATGACCTTCCGATTCCTATCTTGTTTGACACCATCTGAAGATTATGAATTGAGATATGGCATAAAATGTATGTGCACCTACCGAAAAAATGGAAAAAAATTCATAAATGGAGCCATGAAAAAATTTTTGAAATCGATTTTTGAAATCACCAATCCAAACTACACTTAAAAATAGTTTCAGTACAAATGGGTCATTTAATTTTTTTTTTTTGTAAACTAGTGTCATTAAAGCTCATAGCAAAATCGACTGTTGATAGGGTCCTTGACTATAATTGGGTTTGTTGTGTGTTAAAAAAAATGCTCTGAATAGCCATCACATTTTGAAACCATTCAAAAAGAGTTTTTGTAACTTATTTCAATGCTAGTTGCACCGACAGTTGTCTGTATTTTCTTGAATCTAAAAAGTCTTTAGGATCAACACAGTTAATACCTCAAAACTATATTACTTAATTGTCAAATGGATAATGCCAATGATTACATTAGATTTGTCTCCCAGTCCCAAACTGCCATATCTGATTAAATTATTATTCAAATTAAAGTAGCTTCTACCTTACTTTTAGACAAGGCAAATGCCAATTTGGACCTAGGTAAGGTATAAAGTTACTGGAATTTAAAAATACCGAGGTAAGGTAAAAGGTACACAAAATATGTATCTAGGATGTATGTACCAAGGTACAAATACCCAGGTACTTCCTAACACTGCTGATAACACAGGCCAACAAAATGACCCTGTTAATTTGAAATTATGATAAGTTTATGTTCACTGATTCCAAAACTGGTTGTTGGTTTCTGTTTCTGTTTCTGTTATTGTTTGTGTTGTAGCCAAATATATGATCTAGTTATGTGATTTTTATGGCATTTATATCAGTTTATTTGGCGAAGTTACTGCCTGCTTAAGACATATTTCACTTTATGGGAGGAAAACTAGATTCCCTCTGAAGATTCAATGTAGAATTTATCATCTACATGTAAACATATACCAATTTATGCTGAATCAAGTAGCCTCTTTACAGTTCCTATACAGATTTAGAGTGACATTCTAGTTGTCCTCCCATAAGTGTATATATTTTTTTCGGCTTAAATAAGCTATTTCTCTGCCTAAACAAGCTGATATAAATGTAAAAAAACATTCTCATAATTAGAGCATTTGTTGGTCCATATGCCAAGGTTGTTCCAATAGAAATTTGTGAACCACACTAGCTAAGACGGAGTGTTTTTATACTCTGTACCGAAGGTACATAGAGTATATTGAGTTTGTGCAAAAGTATGTAACAGGGAGAAGGAATCGTTTCCGACCCTATAAAGTATATATATTCTTGATCAGCATCAACAGCCGATTCGATATAGCCATGTCCGTCTGTCCGTCTGTCTGTCTGTCCGTCTGTCCGTCCGTCCGTATGAACGAAGAGATCTCAGAGATGATAAGAGATAGAGGTTTGACATGTATGGGACATATATTTCTTATACTTGCAGGCAGATCAAGTTTATTTTCAATTTTTGCCACGCCCCCTCGCGCCCCCGCAATTTGGAAAAAACGTCATATCTCCTACAGTTTTGATGATAGATGGTTTGTACTTTTTAGAGATATCTAGTACTCAAAATTATTTATCGATTTGCTGAAGGAATGATAAAGATCGGATGAACGATACTCAAGTTATGAGCAAAAAACGGTCAGTTAACACCCCCCACCCACCCCACCCATAACCTAAGCATTGCGTTCAGCAGAAGCAATCTTAGTGAGAGAGAGAGAAAGACTTAGAGAGCGCACTGCGTTGTGCGTTGTGTGTTACCTGGCCGTTTGACTCGTGACCAAATGCGAGCTGCGACATTAAGGGTGCAGAGTATGTTATAGTCGGGCTTGACCGACTTTCTTTCTTGTTTTTTTTTTAAATTGCCATAAAACTAGAATTGTCTTACTTTAGAGTCCAATTTATACACTTTCTGCTATACGTATATAGCGCCTTTGTTTTTTTAAAGACGCATTGATATGTGCTCTATTGTAAATAGCTCTTAAATCCAGATATTTATATCAAGTGTGACTCCCTTAAATCCTCTATATCTTGGAAACAAGAGCTGTTAGAACAAAGCCGCACCAACGATTCAGTGCAATCCATATTAACATTATCAGAAATGAAATAGGCCTGCACCAAAAACACTGTTGGGCTGTGTAATTGGTTTTTAAGATTCATATCAATTGAAGACTATCCCACTTAATTATAGCTTTCAAAGCAATGGTCAGTTGACTAAACTATGATTTTTGAAAGTAAATTGAAAGTTAACTGAAGTTTTTTTTATTGTCATTTGTGGTAGACCACTTGATTTATAAATGGTGAAAAAAAAGATTGTACTGAGTAGCTGTTTCATTTAAGTTTTCAAAACATTTCATAAAGTTATAGAAAATGGCAAATGAGGCACCCATCTGGCTACAAGATTACTCCTTACTGATCCCTAATACCTTCAGCCTGACTGTTTTTGAGTCTGTTTCATTTAAGTTTTCAAAACATTTGATAAAGTTCATGAAAAGGGTAAATGAGGCACCCATCTGGCTACAAGATTACTCCTTACTGATCACTAATTCCTTCAACCTGACTATTTCCGAGTCTTTGTTTCATTTTAGTTTTCAAAACATCTGATAGAGTTCATGAAAAGGGCAAATGAGGCACCCATCTGGCTACAAGATTACTCCCTTCTAGATATTTGTTACTTTGAGCGCCCAAAGTAACCCTGTTTAGCTTTGCTATTGAGTTAGAAGAGCTACAGATAATACTATAAAAAATCTCTGCCAGCAGTAGTGAGAATATTTGTGAAAATGAGGCACCCATCTGTCAGCTAACCCACACCTTTACACACAACTATTACCTTGGTTATGACCAACCGACATTCTCTTTTAAGATACAGTCAGGCAAGATAAGACGAAATTGATTTGTCAAGCAACAACAACCACAAAACACAAAAATAATTCCCTCCTCATTTTTGCTCTACAGGTCTGCTGTCCGCGCGAAAAGAACGCCATACCCACACTCTCCGCTCGCATAGAGAACACCACCATTCCAAGGACAACGCCTAAGCAAGGCAAACCCAGCACACCCGATGAGCTGCCCGCCTATCCCTACTGTGGCACTTCCTTTGCCTTCAAAGTGTACGGTGGCGCTATCACCGGTATACTGGAATTTCCGTGGACCACTCTGCTGGAATACACACACACAAATTTAAAGGACAAGGACTACAGCTGTGGGGCTGCCTTTATTGCTCAGCGTTGGCTCATCACTGCCGCCCATTGTGCCCATCCCAGATTTGTGCTCTCACATCGCAATCTTACCGGCGCCCGGTTGGGTGAATGGAATCAAACCACCGATCCCGACTGCATTAACGTTGCGAACGGCAACCGGGTGTGCCAGCCGCCACACATTAGGTCCGGCATTGATAAGATTCTCGTCCATCCGCAATTCGACCTGGATAATCTCACCAATGATCTGGCCCTGTTGCGTCTAGAGAAGCCGGTGGACTGGACCGAGCTGACGCATGTGGAGGCGGTTTGCCTACCGACCAAACGAGGCGCGCAGGCCGATCAGCTGGTGGGCCATGCAGTCGATGTATCTGGCTGGGGTCGCACTGAGCACAACTATGAGCTGAGCGAAGTAAAGCGCAAAGCCGTGTTGCGTGTCCAGGCGATGGATCAGTGTCAGGCTACATTCCAAAAGCAGGGCTATAAGTATAGACCGGGCGAAGGTCAGCTATGCGCCACAGGCGGTATCGGTGTGGATTCCTGCGCTGGCGACTCTGGCGGCCCACTGACAGTGGAAGCCTATACACCGCAACGGGATCGGGTGGTGTATTTGGCCGGAGTGGTGTCGTATGGTATGAAGGAGTGCGGTAAAACTGATTTGCCGGCTGTTTATACTAGAATAAGCCATTATATGGATTGGATTGAGCAGACCATAGAAGAGAATCGTGGGGCTTAAGCGGCTGTGGGGAGTTTTTTTGTTTTTCCATTGTTCACGTCATGGTATCAGCGACGTAGTGGACGTCATGAATGGCAATTTGTAGAAACATGTTTTCCCAGGTAATTCCCACGCTATCGGGACAGCGGAATCTAGACCAAGATTAAGTGACGGCACAATGGGAAAGAGATACGAAAGTTGGAATTGAACACTCTAGCATTTATTTTTAGAATCTCTTAGGCTTTATACGAAATCAAATTGAGCAAATAAAAATAACCAAAAACTAATTCTAAATTTAAGAGAAAACGAGTTTGGTTCTATTTTGTTTTTTTTGTTGTTATATTTAAGTTTACAACAATAAACAAACTACTTAATATTAAATTGACACAAACTAAATGTATTTAATTGCAGCTGCATGGGAAGCGCTAATGACAGGTTGTGTTCCAGTATCTGGTAGATAAGACAAAGCAAATTCTTGGCTTATAGAATTATACGTGCTCTTAATGAGCACGGTTGTAAATTTGTATTTGTACTGACTCACTCTTGTGAGCGATCTTGCTTTTGTTTAGAATTTCTCCCTTCAATCTATTCTTAGCTAAAGATGTGTGTGTGTAGATCACATCCGTGTATATAAATGATCTGCGTTGGTCCTCTTCAAGTGGTGTCTCGGCCATTCTAGTCCTTCTAACTGTCGCTATATAAAACGAACAGACCAAGCTAACTTCGTCTGTGCCAAAGTTTTTATACCCTGTTCTTGAAATAGTCATATTTTAAGAACGCTAGCATTAAAATCACAAACTCTAAACTAAAACTAAATCACTTTTTCCGACAGATAGTCGTCTGACTTCGACCTAATTTTGTCGAATCTTTTTGAAAACAGTTCAAATTAACAATCGCCGAGTTTAAGAAAGATATAATTGAAAACAAAAAAGTTTTTCTCACTATGACACATTTTCCGACTTATCGGTCCTATTTCAGCTGTAAGATATGTTCAACTTATTTTAACCAAAACTTGCAAATCTGTGTAAGAGCATATAATATTAGTCAGTGGTGTAGCGTGATGTTCAACTTGTGTATCTATGATAAGTTGGGGGTGGAAAATTCGACTTATATATCTACTAGTCGATACCCGGAGTGAGTCGCTAGCGCCCCCTTTAGTGTTTTAAACATAAATCGAAGAAGTGAAATCAGCATGATAATCTAAACTCTTTATAAAACTTGGCGAATTTTGGGAATTGGTGGACCCTACGATCTTTACCATCTATACCCGGTTTCATGATAATCTAAGCTAGTACTGTAAACATTGTATTCATCATTGTACATATTAATTTAAAGAGTATCCATTAGTAATCGTTGTAATCATCACTGTACAAATTAGTTATAAAAGTACCCACTATGAACACATAAAAATAGTTCTAAGACTACCCTTAGGCTTTTGGTATTATGAAAGTTGTGAACTTTGGTCACACTGGATGGATGATGCGAGCATAGAAGGAGGTGTTAGTGGATTGTGAAATAGTAGAAGATGGACGCTGACACTATATAAAATTTAGAGAATTTACCCACCTCCTTTAACTTTTTACCTTTCTTCACTTACCAACTATTAAATCTTCACGATAATCTAGACCTGCGGTGGGCATATAATTTGAGTTTGGGAGCGTCCAAACAACAACTACAATAGAAACGAGAGCGTAAGTTAAAGTCGGCTCTTACCGACTTCGATATACCCGTTACTCATGGAAACAAATGTTTAATAGCCTGCCTGTATGCCTGAGGTGGGTCAGCCGAAAAGTATGCAACATTTTTTTAACTCGGCTATTTATCATCCGATCTTGATGAAAGTTTCAGGGCTTATAGATTTTGCGAATATAAATGTACATTTAAAATTTGAGATCGATACCTCAAAAATTGTGGGAGATATTCAACATTTTTTATTGTGGGGGCGGGGGTGGGCGTGGCAAAAATTTGAAATAAACTTGATCTGCGTGCAGACAATAGGAGTCTACATTTCAAAATTGGTTGCTCTAGCTCTTCTAGTCTCTGAGATCTAGGTGTTCATACAGACAGACGGACGGACGGACAGACGGACAGACGGACAGACGGTCAGACGGACAGACGGACAGACGGACATGGCTATATCGACTCGGCTGTTGATGCTGATCAAGAATATATATACTTTATATGGTCGGAAATGATTCCTTCTGCCTGTTACATACATTTGCACGACTTTAGTATACCCTTTTACTCTACGAGTAACGGGTATAAAAATTTCAAAAAGATCGTCATAAAAAGCACAAGAAGCACCGTCTACGTCCCTAAAATGGTCAAGAAAGGACCAGTCGTACTGAGAGAGTGAGAGATTTAGAACAGAGAAGTCTGCTTTCTGAAAGCAGAATGCGAGATGAGGAAGGGACGTCAATAAAGCAGTGGCGGGCTTAGACACTTCCAAATCAATTAAAAGGGTAGGATGATATAAGTCTTCGGGAACAGATAATGGAACGGATTTACTGACTGTTGAGCAAGATGGATCAGAGGTAAAAACTAGATCCAGAACTTTGTTCTTACAGTTTAGTACAGAGTTGATCTGACGAAGCGATAATTCAGCCATGCAGTCCACGAACTCATTACTTTCCAGAGGGTACAGAGTATTTGGATCATCAGAAATGGTCCAAGATATGTTAGGGAGATTAAAGTCCCCTAGTACCATTAAACGATCCCGGTCACCCAGAAGGGATGACACGTGCTGAATATATGAAGCATGGAGCAGATAAATGGAAGAGTCAGATGCTGGAGGAATATAGGAACAGGAGATATACACTTGATAGGCGTGTAGAGAAACTTTTACGGCTATAAATTCGGCATCACTGGCAGCATTACAGTCGATTAATACAGAGGGCCAATCAGATTTTACAGCAATTACTACACCCCCACCACGACGGCCAAGGCGATCCTTTCTGTAAATTGTGAAACTATCAGTGAGAATTTCACTATTGCAAATATCGGGGCTGAGCCAGGTCTCGCTAAGTGCAATAATGTCGACATCACAAGACACACTTTTAGTATAGAGTAAGGCCAGCTTACTTCGAAGCCAGCGAACGTTCTGGTAAAGGAGGGAAAAGGTTGTATTTAGTTTTTTGAGGCTGACGAAATAGGCAAATTGTTGAAACGAGATCTACGACTAGGCCTATTTACATATTCGTGAACCACGGAATGTTCAGGCCAGAAAGATTGCTCGAGTACTCTATCAAAGAACGCCTCAGGTACTAGAATCTTAAACGAGGTAATATCACGTATAGTTTTAGAGTTAGTTTTTGAGACCACTAGACTAGGTGAGACATTAATGTTAAGCCTTGAACAGATATGGGTCATGACGAGATCTTCTATTATGAGACTGACACTTGCAGAAAAAAAAACCTCGAAGCAATGCGGATTTAGAGTCATTATAAAATTTTTTCAAATTTATTTTGTACCAATCGACCTTCACATCCTATTTATCCGTCTACAATTGCCATCAAATCTTCTTAATAATATATACTCATAGGAACAATTTGCAAATTTAGCGGTCTTATAGAGCATTTCAATATATTTTAAAGGTCATTCTGTTATTCGGTGCGGAGACGAATCCAACAATTCAGAGATCATTAAAATCAGTCCAGCCAAAGGTGTAACTAACCCAACTTTGTTCCAACGTTCTCACTTCTACGAAGAAAATATTAAGTATTTATCCAAAGATTTTCCACACCAATTCAGCAGAGGAGAAGTAAGCACACTTGCTCGCTTTCCTTAAAACGGCTGGGGGGAATGTGGTTAGACGAAAAGACCTTATTATAAGCGTTAGTTAACATCTCAATGCACTGGCGCCTTGTTGGTCCTTTTAGCCTTGATGCGACGGTGATTTCAGCATCCAGCGTTTCATCTTGCACTAAAGGCATAGAATAGGCAATTTGGTTGTTCTCTTCTTTTCTACAAAAAGCACAGATTTTAACGGCGATTTCAAGTTCCATTCGTTGGTAATTAAGCTGTTGTTTAAGATTGCAGAGTGATTTGTAGCCACTCACTCGTTTTTTGGAAAATTTAAAGAGAAACACCTTTGACTGAATGTGATAGAAGAATTTATGAATTTCAGAATGAATATGTGGCTTCTATTTTTTACTGATGATCTTTGCACATTCCCGAGACATTCCAATACCAAAAGCTAAGATCATTTTTGAAAAGTCTTTAACCAGGTCCAACTAAGCTTTTTGTACCTCAAGCAGCTATTTGTAAGTAGGCAATAAAGTTCTCGATCTTCTTACGAGCATCTTTTTACTCAAGTGGGTTCTGGTGCACAAGTTCCATGCAGATTCCAGAAACTGAACATCACTATAACATTCCAGGATCAAGAATCGAAAACTTACTTTAATGACGACTCAAGTAAGTAGTTTTCAAAATCTAGCCAAGCGGCAACTCATTGGCTCTGATTGCTGACTCATGCCCCACCGGAAGTTACGACTCAGCTGCAGCTTATTCTCCATAATCGTATGCACTTTGACCCCGAATAACTTTCCCGGGCACCACAAACAAACAAAAAAAAAAAACAAAAAATTCTTCACTTTTGTGTTGTTTGTTTAAATATTTCTTACATATCGAAATGGTTTATTCTATTCGGTAATCAACTAAAAATAAATATTATAAATTAGCTAACACAATTCTACAATTCTAGCATTTTGTGGACCGCCGCTTCTATCTACTCCGTCCAAAGATCACCGCCCGTCGACAGCGATCCCGATGATCACGCATTTTGCCCTGCGGACAGGGTCTCGACAGTTTCCTTGAGACGAGCAGCTGGCTTTTTAGGGGTTGGCTGTGCGGATTGTAGAAGATGAGACGGCGGGCTTCTGTGGGTTCACAGCACTGCGAGAGCAGCAGGATGAGTAGCAGGCCGAGGGCCATTAACAAGCGCAGCAGCTTCATACTTTTTGATGTTTGATTTGAAATTGAATTCTTTTTGCTTCTAACTCTCGTTGATTTTATTTTGCTGTACCGGCACGCGTTCCATTTGCCCGCTGGCAGTTCGCTTTTATTACTGGGCGCGTTCCGTGATGTTGTCCCTGTCGATATTGCTCCGATAGCTAAACAAGTCCGCGCGGTCGCATATCGATAAGATAAGCTTCACCCAAGACACATTCCATATGCGGGCGGGCGATAAGATATGCCCGGGGCTCCGGCTCCAAGTTTACATACAACTTACTTACTAAACGATGCCCCATGGACGCGACAATCGTTTTTTATTGGCATTCTATTTTGGTGACTTACCCAAGAGGGCTAACGTTCTACTGTGACGAAGGCAGCCGGAAAAAATTCCACGCCAATGCGCTGTGTGGGTACACAGAAAAAAAACGTACCTCGTCATCGAGGAGTGGATCACTGACCAGCGCCAGTCTATATCTTATCAGTGACGCGGGTTTCTTCCGGTTGGGTTTTTGCTAGAAGGTGGGGGAAATATTTCACAAAAAAGCCTGAAATTAGGCTAAGCAAATTGAAATGATTGGAAAGCTTTAGAGACAAAAATCATTAAATTATCGTCGAACCAAAACAAGGCAGCTTCGTAACTTTTAAAAGAAATATGATTCAAGATGGAAGCGAAAATCTATAGCTTAGTTAAGAACACAGCAGTCAGCCAGATGCTCAACAGAAACATCTCGAGGTTATTTGGACAATTGAGCCTGCACACACACACACGATGACCATCATCTAAAAAATACACTTAAACGCTTTTTGGCGCATTCACACACAAAATGCGATTCGCCGCACATGGAGAGACAGACATATGGAACAGCACACAGCTAGCGATTATCGAGGAAACTTCGGTGTGGTTTTTCCAATGGAATTTCTTCTACAAATTGTGAAACAGCAACGCCAAACACTCACAGATTCATAATCTGATCAAATTTGCAGACACACAAGCGATCAAACTCTGCCAGCGATGCGAATACAAGCGGCAAAGGGTGTTTTTTTTTTGAGCAAATGACACCGACCTCCTGTCAGTCCGCAAGCCGCTGCCTACGCCTACTGCCCACACTCGCTGATGTGCGGAGAATATTCCTCGCCCAGCCTGCCTTTCACCTGCATGTCCACAATCGCAACATTGGTCAATCATTCACCAATTCCGCCGATTTCACACTGCACGCAGCTCGACTCTGCACCTACATGTAACCGATCTCACGTTGGTTTGGCATCCGACCAAGTTTTCAGATCTTACATTGTACGCAGCCTGCCAAACGATCGTTCCTACTTGTGAAAGTACGTCACGCAGGTCTTCGTTGTATCTTTCATCATCGCCAATGTTCATGCACAACGATCCCCATACCTGATCGACCACAAGCAAACTGCTACAACTAGAGACGCTCTTTGTTTGGCAATTGATGCCAGCCTGAGTCTACCTACAAGTTTTTGATCTCAACACAAAGTCCACAACAAGTGGCAAACAAAAGTCCACAACAAGTGGCAAACAAAAGTCCACAACAAGTGGCAAACGAAAGTCTCTACTCGGAAAACACTACCCAGTACTATTGACTCAGCAACCTCAACGCTGCTTGGGTGAACTTTCTTATTGACGCGCACTCGAAGCAACGGTCACTTTCAAGGAACTGAGTGTTGTGTCCAGCTTCTCACAAATGTTTCCCAACGCGCTATTGCAAAGAATAGAGACGATTTTATGGCCATAACTTTAGAAAGTCATGATAGAACACCCCGAATGAAATCCAAAAAAGATTTAAAGACTATTTCAGCAAGTAGATTTCGGGTTCTATTATTGTTTTTAGTTCTATTTTCTTAAATAAAGGTCATGGTCTCGTCCCCCTATCTAATGCATTTTGGTGTATAATAAGCTAAGCAAAAAAAAAGTCTAGTTTTAAATGGTTTTTGTGAATAACTCATAAGCACTGTTGCCTATTATGATACATTTGTTTCATTTATAAATAGTCGGCGTTAATTTTATATGAAAACTATTCGAATTTGAAAAATAATAAAAGACAACTACTAAATGTGATTTCAAAAGCAATTGAAATGAACTATTAATTTCATTATCAAAATTTGTATTTGATGAACGTGTCGTATGAGTCATTTTGTTCAAAACTTTAAGCCTCTGTCGCGCCCTTTTGATTTTTACAATTATTTATTATACATTTAGATAAATTACAACAAATGCTGAAACCTACTTTTTATACCCTTGCAAAGGGTATTATAATTTTGCCCAGAAGTTTGCAACGCATAGAAATATTCATTTCCGACCCCATAAACTATATATATTCTTGATCAGGGGGACGAGCTGAGTTCATTGAGCTTTGTCCGTCCGTCTGTCTGTCTGTCTGTCCGTCCGTCTGTCTGTCTGTCTGTCTGTCTGCCTGTCCGTCTGTTTCTACGCAAACTAGTCTCTCAGTTTTAAAGCTATCGAGTCTTGGTAAAAAAAATTTTTGTTTAGTTTTGTTAGCGTCCTTAAACTCGCTGATGACTTTTTTATATGCTTTCAAATAGATTCGCAAAATTGGGCCGAAATCGGATGACTATATCTTAAGGCTGCCATAGGGCCGATCGGTCGGAAATTGAGTCTTAGTGAGAAAAACTTTTTTCAGACGTTTATCTGTCGGAAAATAGGTTTTAGTTACAAAATTTTTTGATTTTTATGTAAGCGTTCTTAAACTGTGACATTTGCATTTGCAAGGGTATAACAAACTATCGGCACAGACGAAGTTAGCTTGGACCTTCTCGTTTCCACTAGGTTCGACATAGTGTACAAACTCACATCATGGCGATCATTTTCAAATAATTCCAAAAAACAACTCTTTATAAAATGGTTCTCCAAGGAAATAACTGAAAGAGTTTTAACTCGACCAGTATTCAGTTTTCAGTTTTCATTATTACTGCCTTTTGATCATTAGATTGAAGTGAGCGCTCTAAATCAGTCGGTTTTCAAACTTTGACTTCATTGTCTAACATTTTCTTACTCATTTCTTCTAGACTAACGCACTTGAAGTCATTTTTATGCCTTCAAAATATGGTCACTCCTACAAAATTATATTAATTTAATTTAATTTTTATTTCGGTATTATTCCAATGCTACAGGTGCATAAGTACTATAAATTAGTGCATCGGTCACAAAATCAGAGAGATCACAATAAATAATAAAAATACAAAATATATAAAAAAAAAAGTATGAAATTTAAAATACTTAAAATATAATCCAAACAAAACTAATGCAATACTAAACTTTTTTAAAACGCTTATAAAATCAATGTTTGTCTTTTGAGATGATTGGTTAACTGAGATTTAAAATGCGTTGCGTTCCCAATAGTTTTAATGTTATGCGACAGGTTATTCCAGTAGCAGGGCAGATTGAATGAAAAAGTGTTTTTCAGAGCTGCCCAGGTTTACATGCTGGCAAACTATGTTTTTCGTTCGTGTTGACACAGCAAGTTGTATATTTTGAAATAAATAGTCAGGCTCTTTTGCCGTTAGAATCTTATGGACTAGTAATAAAGTACGGAGTCTGATCCACGACTCTAAATCTAGGCCAAGAATTTGTTTAGCAAAGATAGAGATATGGTCTCTGCGACCAAGATTAAATACATATCTTACGATTGAATTAAATGCCACCTTTAGCCTTTGCATACTGCTTGCGTCAATTATACCAAATATTTCCACACCATAAAATAGTCGGGATGAGACATTTTTTGGCGACCAAAAGCCTTAGATGAAGAGGAATGAGTTTTTGAGTAAGCGACAGCTGCCTAACCCGAATGTTTTTCCGGACACTTTCGTAATGTGGTCGCTCCATGTTAGGGTATTATTAAATTGGATTCCCAGGTTAGTGGTATCCTTAGCATGTTCCAATGGAGCATTGTTTATGGTAAGCTTAGGGAGATCACAAACATTAAAAGCCTTCTTGTAGCCTTTGCTTTAGCCCATTCGCCAACTTCCACAAGATCCCTGTTACAGATTCTAACACACTCATGTATTTCACGTAACGGTTGACTTACATAGCCTTACATAACCACAGCCCCACATCAGACAGTCAGGAAGGTCGTTGATATACACAGAGAAGAGTAAGGGCCCTAAGACTGAACCTTGAGGAACACCGCGAGTCAGACGTAAGAAACATGACATACAAGACCCCGAGACCACTGCTTGATTTTTGTCCCGCAAATTGTAGAGATTTTTAAGCTTGGTACTTAAGATATCGTGGTAAACTGCTGAAATCCAGTAAGGCTAATAATGTAACATTTTTATTGTCCGTCTGCCTTCGGATATTTTCTACTATCTTTAAAATAGCTGTCGTGCAGCTTCTGAACTTTTGATAACCAGATTGTAGTTGGCTTAACAAAGAATTGGTTGAGAGAAATGTCTGAATCTGTTTGGCCATTAGTTGTTCGAATACTTTTGCCAAAAAAGGAAGAATAGAGATTGGTCTGAACTCGTTTTTATCTTTTGGAATGGGTATAATTGTAGCAACTTTCCAACAATCAGGAAATACAGAGGTTGTGAAAATCGTATTAAATATATAGGTGATATGATCAAGAAGCATGGAAAGTAATATTTTCAAGAATTTTGGATTAACTTTGTCTAAGCCTTCTGCATTTGATTTCACTTTTAGGACACATTCAAGAACATCACATGAATTTACACACTCAAAACTAAAACTACTATCACATAGGGGTAAAGCATTCAGGTACAAGTTTTGGTTTGCTGCAGGTGCATTCAAATTTAAAAATTTTGCATTGAGTTCCTCGACATCCAAGTCTGATTTTAATTGAGGCTTTGCCTTCCCTACACCTAAGCTTTTTAATTCTCTCCAAGTCTGATTTGGTGTTCTCGCATTATAAAATTTAGTCTTGATATATTCACATTTGACAGAGCATATCGCTTTTATAACTTTTGTTCGTAGAGACTTAAACTCCCGAAGTAGATAGTCCGTTTTGTAGCGTTTCCATCTTCTATATGCAGCTTCACGCAACTTAATTTGATATTTAATGTCTGGGCTAAACCACGATTTTTGTGCTGGCTGAATAATTTTACTTTTTAGTGGAACGCATTTATCGAACAGATTGAACATCTGTTCGTTGGCGGTTGTGAAATTGTATATATTTCTAAAGTCACAATGGTTGAATTCAATCTGTAAGCTTTCGTAGTCAATTGAACTAAAATCTTTAAGGCCGGTACGGGGATCTGGTCATATAATAATATTTTGATCGGATCACTTACAAAAAATATGTCAAGTAAAGTACTATTTGAGTTTGTGAAGTGGGTGGGCTCCGATTCGTCGTTGGCTATATACAATCCTATAGTTTTAAATTCGTTTAAAATGTTGACGCTGAAGACTTTTATTAAGTTTATTTTACTTTAAAAAAAAGTCCATCTTAATTTTCTTAAACTTTGCCTACCCCAAAGCAATGGGAAAGCTTTCATTGAGCACCAGAGAGAAACGCACAACAAATGTGAGTTCATTCATTTATGCAGTAAAAAAAGCGCTTTAGTCTCTGTCATGTCGTTAAATACCTATTTGATGGATTTATTAATGTGAATTAGATTTTGAATCACCTCCAAATAAACAAAATGTTGTTAACTTCGCTTCTCGCACCTTCTGACGTAGTTCACGGTTCAAAGTCGATTTCATTTTTTTTTTTTTTGTATATCGAAGAGTTTTCAATGGTTTCCATTCTTTTATGGTTTTTGATCGATGGATAAGACGTGACTGGAGAGAGAGTGTTTTGGGTTGGCACGCAAAATTCTGGTATCTTGCTGAGCTCTAATTAGATTTAACTCTATCATTGTGTGAACATGTTGTTGATAAGGTAATTCATTTTCAAGTAAATAAACAAGAAAGTGTCATAATTTCCATATATTCTACTAGGTTACAAACTGCATTTTATAAAGTATATTAGAACTGCCTTACACTGTTCAACGTAAGAGACAAAATAGTCTAGTATACAGAGAATAATATGACATTCTATTGGGGATTTGAACCCAAGACCGCAATGTTATAAGCGAATGTATTGCCACTACGGCCCTTGTTACTAGCTGAGCGGCTAATTGCCAAGTGCTTACATTCATTACTATGATTTGGTCGCAGTCTCTCTCAAGAGCTTGATAGTTGTAAGTGCTAAGATGCCGTCTCGTGTTGAGCAAAAAACAAAAATATACTATTATTAACAAATATACAACAACAAATGTAATACAATAAAAGTGTGCACAAAATGATTCCAAAACAAACCCAAACCGTTAATAAGTGGGCACAAAATGTTCATGCCATAATGTGTACAAAATGTTCATGAATATCGAAGAAGCGTGTTTAGTAGACTACACAAGGCAACAAAATTAGACTTTTTCCAGTATATTGAAGGGTTGTTGGTGATTCTATATGATTTTCGTGTGCTGAACACGAATCTGTTTTCAGAAATGGTCCATCACGTCGTGATTTTTAGTAATTCGAGCTTAAAGTTGCAAAAAATGCCTATTTTTACCCTTTTCCTAGTCCTTTTCCGGGTCTACCGTTTTACAGGGAACCTATACTTTTGTTTTGACTTTTTTGATATTATCGTAAATTTCTATTTTTAAACTTTAAAATAAGCTATCCCAAACATTTCTATGATTTTTTTCAATGAAGATATACCCTTTTTAGTAATTGTATCCGTTTTCACAAAAAATCAATTATATTGTTGCTGCCTCAAAGTAAGCAATTTGCATTGAAATTCTAAAAAAATTACTAGCCTTTTAGACTGTTTTTTTAAAGCATAGTTTTCGGCTGTTGGCAATTTGGGTATGTTATTATATGTATTCAAAATGGTATACCTTCGCTAAAAATAATCGTACATTTCTTTGGAATAGTTTATTTTCAAGTTCAGAAAAAGTAACTTTCGATAATTTAAAAAAAAAGTCAAAGCAAAAACATAGCTTGCCCACAAAACGCGTCTGAAAAGTGTCAAAATAGGCTCTTTTTGCAACTTTAAGCTTAAATTACTAAAAATCTCGACGTGATGGACCATTTCTGAAAACAGATTCACGAAAATCATATAGAATCACCACTAACCCTTCAATATACTGGCCCTTGTTGCCTAGTCAACAAAAATGCATGATTTCGTTATAATTCGAACGGTTACATGTCTATGTGATTCTACAATGAATTTGATAAGCTACTCATGTTTGAATTATATGAATCTTTTCTGAACTATTTTCCACACTAACAATTTTAGGTATAGTTCAAGGCATTCACCGCTTCCTGCTCTTCCAATTCTTTCAACACTTTCTAATCCCCGTCTTCCTGTGTAGTTTGTTAAATGTAATAGATGCACCACAGATGAACATAAAATAGTTCAGCGGTTTTGCGTCTCAGGCGAAAAAAAAAAAGAAAATAGCGCAATGTTTTATACCCTTGTTCCAGCTGTTCCAGATTGTCCAGATGTTTGTAACGTAAGGAAGGCAGCATCTCATACCACATAAAGTGTATATATTCTTGATCAGCATGACGAGCTGAGTTAATATAGCCATGCCCGTCTGTTTCTATGCTATCTCCTCCGTCAGTCTTAAAGCTATCTTAACCAAACTTTGCACGAACTCTTTTGACTATAGTATATAGAAGCCATAGTAACAATCGGTCGAACTCTAGCTGCCATACAAGATATAGTTTTAAAAAAAGTCTTAGTAGGAATAACTTTTTTTGTTTTCATTGCTATCGCTACCAAACTCATTCCTGATCTATATTATATGCTACCACACAATTCAGCCAAGTTTAATTCAAATCGGATGACTATAGCATACAGCTGCCATAGGAACTATTGGTGGAAAAAGTAGTTTTTGTTAAAAAAACTTTTTTTGTTCAACGCAAACTCACCCAAAACTCGTATTTATGAGTTTTCTATGCTTTTACATAGTTCCACCAAGTTTGATCAAAATCGGTCATCTATATAGTATAGCTGCCATAGAAGATATAGTTTTGAAAAAAGTCTTAGTAAGATAAACTTTTTTGTTTTCAATGCTATCGCTACCAAACTTGTAACTAATCAATATTATATGCTACCACACAATTCTGTTAAGTTTAATCCAAATCGGATGACTATAGCATATAGCTGCCATAGGAACTATCGGTCGAAAAAGTAGTATTAGTTCGAAAAACTTTTTTTTGTTCAACGCAAACTCACGCAAACCTCGTATTTATAAGTTTTTTATGCTTTTACATAGTTCCACCAAGTTTGATCAAAATCGGTCAACTATATAGTATAGCTGCCATACAAAAGATAGGTCTAAAAAAAGTCTTAATAGGAATATCTTTTTAGTTTTCAATGCTATTGCTGCCAAACTTGTTACAAATCAATATTATATGCTACCACACAATTCTGTTAAGTTTAATCCAAATCGGATGACTATAGCATATAGCTGCCATAGGAACTATCGGTCGAAAAAGTAGTTTTAGTTAGAAAAACTTTGTTTTGTTCAACGCAAACTCACGCAAACCTCGTATTTATAAGTTTTTTATGCTTTTACATAGTTCCACCAAGTTTGATCAAAATCGGTCAACTATATAGTATAGCTGCCATACAAAAGATAGGTCTAAAAAAAGTCTTAATAGGAATATCTTTTTTGTTTTCAATGCTATCGCTGCCAAACTTGTTACAAATCAATATTATATGCTACCACACAATTCTGTTAAGTTTAATCCAAATCGGATGACTATAGCATATAGCTGCCATAGGAACTATCGGTCGAAAAAGTAGTTTTAGTTAGAAAAACTTTGTTTTGTTCAACGCAAACTCGCGCAAACCCCGTATTTATAAGTTTTTTATGCTTTTACATAGTTCCACCAAGTTTGATCAAAATCGGTCAACTATATAGTATAGCTGCCATACAAAAGACAGGTCTAGAAAGAGTCTTTGTAGGAAAAACATTTTTGTTTTCCCAAACTTGTTACTGATCAATATTATATGCTACCACACAATTCTGCCAAGTTTAATCCAAATCGGATGACTATAGCATACAGCTGCCATAGGAACTATCTGTCTAAAATGTAGTTCTAGTGAGAAAAACTTTTTTGTTTTCAATGTTAGCGTCTTAAAACCTTACGGATTAACAGCTTGCACTTGCTTCCATTGCGACATTGACATTGTGTTGACATAAGAAGTGAATCAACTCATCCGAGCTCATATTCAAATAACTTGAGCAGGAATACTTGCACCCAGTACAAATAACCATTTTTAGTAATAATCAGCAGACCTCAGCAAATTTGCATGAAATTTATTTTCTATCATAAACAAAATTCGAGAAGCATATTCGATTACACATATTTTGTATGGGCAAAAATGCAAACTTCCAAATGCATTTAAAAAGAAACCGCAGGTTTCCGCCAATTAGTTTCTTCATAATTCGCGCTTTTTGGGGTGTATTCTGTAAAATTTCTTTGCAACCCGACAAAACCTATCCCGGTTTTTTTAGCTGCTGTTCCAGTTAAGCTCCCAGCTCATGCAAACTGGTGCCAACTGGCAAACTCCAAATATTTATCCAAGATATGACGTCTGGCAAGCTGATGTAATTTTCATTAGCAATGCAAGTTTTGGATTTTTCTGGTGAAATGCTGTGACCAAAAAACGTATGGACCCTGGAACTATGCAGAATGTTTGGCAAACTTCTTCGAATACTTGGCCCATGTTTAAGTATGTGTCGTCGGTTGCTAACCTCTCTCCTTGACCTAACTTGGTATATAATCATCGGTTGTAAATTCAAACTTTTAACTTCGCCTTGATATGGACCTATGCGTAATGCAAAGTGATAAGCCCCCCATTGGGGTATACCCAAAGCCAATTGAGTTACAGGTGCGAGGTTTATTGTTGTTGTTGATAAATAAAAATACATAAATATTTTAATATAAGCTAGTGCATAAATAATTGATTCAATTGAGAGAGTGTGTGGAGATTCGGTTGATAATTTTGACGTCACTGTGTCAATGTCAGCACTGCACACCATCTGCAATAACAAAAAAAAAAACAAAAGTCGAACATTAAGCACATTTTCCCAATTTTAACATTTCACTTTGCATCCGGCACGCACCTGCATTGTACGCTATTATGCGTCGACAATTGCCGCGATGATCGTGCATATGGCACTTGGGACAGGGCTTGTTCATGCCATGTGTGGCCAAAATCTGACCGGTGTGAATGCCATTCGGGGCCAAGAAGATGACGCGACGCGCTTCACTGGAGGTGGGTGCACAAATCACAATCACCGCACTGAGACAGAGCGCATAGAGCAGCAGCTGATAGAAACGTTGCAATGTCATGATGGATTGGGTTCCCAGGTGGACGAGATACGTGTGTGTGTGCCCGATGTGAAATTGTGTAATCTTTGGTAAAGCAAAAGACCGATCGTGGTTGACTCGTTGTCGTTTTCTACTCAGTTTGTTCAACTGTCTTGCTCAAATGCCGGCATTTAACTGATTATATACGATTTGGGGCTAGCAGTTCTTAAATAAAAAGGTTGTCCTCTGCTCGCTTTGATAAAAAAAAAAAAAACAATACACACAATTATAGGTACACAGGGTGTCGCACATAACTTTTGTGATTTGATGATAAAATGGAAAATTCTATATAGAAACAGCTCTATATAATTCTCTCGACAATAAACTAATAAATATGAAACTTGGGTGTGAAATTTTTACAAATCCCTGCTAAGTGCTCACTTTTAAGTCAAATGGATAATGCATTTCAAATTTCAGCTTGCTTACTCTAAGGGCGCGCGCACACATGCGGCTGGAAGATGAACTGACGGCAGAACTTAAGGCTGATGTTGACAAATAAACACTCTTCGTGCATGCTTGTGCGCACAACAAGCACAGGTTTGATCTTTTAAATTCAGTTGGTTTATTTCGACTTGCTGACGTACTAAAATATCATAATCAGCAGTCAGTTCATGTTTCAGTCTCATGTGTGTGCGTTGATGATCCTTATACACTGTACACTGTATATCAGTGTGTGTCTGTAGAGACACTGACACGAAGTTTCGCATTTGAGCATATACTGCTGCTACTCAGCACTTTTGTATGCACCTTTTCTATTTGTTTTGAAAGCTTCTTAAAAACGGTTCTATTCTAAAAAAGCTTCAGCTCCAACTCATCCTAAGTCTTCTAGTTGATGTTTCGTGATTTCACACCAAGCACCACAACTACCAGTCACCCTGTATAGATATATACATTTACTTTATTTCTTGTCATTTTTTGTATGGGAATCTTATCTTTGGCTAGCCTCTATGTCACACGCAATCTGTGTAATTGAATGTTTTGCCTTACTGATTTTGAGGTTCCTCCTTCCCCTCACTATAGAGCTCGGCCAGCATTTTGGTCATTCGGATATCTTTGGACTAGATTGTGTGCTTTAAAGCATTTGCATAGAACTAGAAGCCAACGTGGTCGATTGCCCAAAATGTGATTATTATTATTGACTTTCTTCATTACGTCTAATATAATGTGGAAGATAAATGGGTTGTTTTTTTTTTTTTGGTTGGTGTGACATTGATGGGGGGATTTCTTTTCTTCGCAGAATTTTTAGAGAAATTGATACAATTCATGAGGTGAAGCTAAAAATAGCTGTAGCTTCAGCAGAAGTTTCACTGAAATAGATACATTTGATGGCGAAAAACTCACTGATGATGGAACCCATACGTTCATGAAGTGCACTGTATAGGCAACTAGCTTTTTTGGTGTAAAATGCATAAGTTGTTTACAGTTGTGAACAAACGTAACTTTTTCGGACCTCGAGCCACCTAAACTAGCTAATAAAACATAAGAAAGGTTACCAAATACATCACAAACCTATTTAAGAGAAGGCACGCTCTCGAAACGAAGCTAACAAAAGTTTCAAGAAACAACACAATTGCTTTTTAAATAGGCAGTTGGCAATCCTGCATTCTTTAGCGAAAAGCCTACTGATAGTTGAACCGGGAGGTTCATGAAACAGTACTGTAAAGGCAACCAGCTCTACTTGTTGTACAATGCATAAGTTGTTTACAGTGGTGAACAAACGCAACTTGAAACGCAACGCAAGGTGACTGCTAATATATTATCTTGGTCTTGCTGCACCTGGTCTTTCCAAACTTAGTCTCGGTCGTCAGTTTTTCACTTTCAAATTGAATTTAAGAACCAAACTCTACTCTCTCTCGCTCTCTCTCACTTAACCTTTCCACCAAAATCAAAGAAAATTGAATAAAGAAACTCAATTTGAAATGCCTCTCTGTTTTAAGTAATGTAAACTCCTTACCCAGTTTCGCAAATGCCTTCTGGCAGGCAGCCTTCACGAATCGATACAGTATACATTTACGTAAGCTTGACCGTTTTCGTGGGTAAACTGTAGTCAAAACCGAGTTCTATGTAATTGGAACAGGAAACACTTTGGCTTTGGATTACAACTCAATATACCATTTAAGAAAATGTTGGCGAGAAAGTATGCATTCAGTTCACAAGACGATACACCATTTTGAAATTTGTGTGTGGGATTGTGGACTAGCTGCTCAAGCGTCCACCCCAGGCATGCCCAAAAGCAACATTCGACAGAGCACTCACCAATACTCACAAAAAAAAGCACCAATACCAATTATGAAATTGTTGTTGGTCAGTTTTTTTTTGTTCTACGCGTCGCATACACACGAAATCGTGAGCATGTATGTTGTTTTGTATGCCTGGCCCCCTGCATGTATACGATCATTGATTTCCTATGTTCGGTGCAATGACAATAACAAAACGTACCCAAAGAGCATACGGCTGGGCATCGCTGGTCCACACCATAGCTCGTAAAAAACTCAAATTTTACCCTATTTTAAGTTCGCTCTGCTTACGTCACTGACCGAAGAACGGAAAGAAAAAACGAGCTCGGGCTTTACTTAACCGAATGTGTTCTGTTATCTCGCTTACTGTTAAGTGACTGTGGCTGAACACACAGCACTGTTCGGTCTGACAGCAACTCGTTAACAGGCCCAAGTCAATCAATCGGTCATTAAACGTGTGCTTCTCGAACACCAAACTGTCAAAATGTTAGTTTAAAAGGTGGCAGACTTTATAGTGCTGTGGATCTTAGCATAAGCAGACAGAGAGTCAGTGCGCATATAGAGCGCATATAGTAAGTGGCCTACATTAGGGTTCCCCAAGCAGAGAGCGCGAATATGCAACTGTCTCTCTCTCTCTCTAACACACAGTGATGCATGACTTCGTCAAGCATTCAGTGCGAATTGGAGAGAATGTTCGGCCCCCAGGGGCTATGGCTGGATAACTCTAGCAAACATACATATTGTTAGCCGAGCATTACTCACCGATCCGAGAACTTTTGAGTGCGTGAAAGGGGCCGAAATAAACTTGAGAAGAAAAACAAAAAACAACAAAATGTGTGTTCTCTCCTCTCACAACCATAGAGAAGCAAAGACCGCTGCTAAAGGTTGTTTTTGTGTATCTATTCAATGTGCTTGCATGAAAGCTGTCGTTTTCTGACAAAGGCAAACGGAGGACCAATTTTTGCGACCTCTGGTCCACACACATGGTGTATGATACTTTACCACCTTGGGCACTGTTTATCGGATTGTAAAGGGAACAACTTTAAAAGGGGAGTTGGAGGGGTTGGGAAGGGGGAGAGACACGATTGACCGACCACACCACCCCCTCACCACCATCCACTTTTCTAAACTGTGATTGATCTTGAGATACCATTAATAAAATTTTTTTTATTACTTTACTGGGACTTCAACTCGGGACCTCGAAGACCAGAAACACACTGCGCGTTAGCTCACTCGACTATCAGGCAAAAGCAAGAAAAAGAGCAACAAAATCATAATTAAGAGTGTAAGCAGTTGGCACTTTGCCGCTAAGCCAGCGAGAAGGCCTGTAGCCTAGTAGCCAGACATTCGCTTACAAAACGTCGAGGTCTGGGGATCAAGTAGGTGCATTATTATTTTTTTTGTATACGTGTTTTAGGGAGCTGTTTTGTTGTAAGTCAAAGTTGGTTTTTTTTTAGCTGGCTAGAGGTCAACATGGTTAATAATAATTCAATATACTAATTGCAACATTTTAGAATAGCAATGGCATGTCCGTACAGCGGCTGTTTCGAGGCTTGTTGCTTTTCACGCTTCAACAACTTGCAAATTTTACGTTGTTTTCAACAATGTCTATATTTTATACGACCCTTTAATCGATTACTTCTTCACACTCGAAATGTTCAACATTTATTAAATTATCGGCCGACCGATCACATTTGACAACGACAGTGTTCTGCTGTCAATAACAGATTGCACTCTCCTCTCAGTAGTTTCTGCACACACCACTCTCCCATAAAAAAACGAAACTGTGAGAGCGCTATTCAAATAACGTCAAAATAAACGATGAGTACGGTAGGAACCAAATCAAACAGTGTACGAAGCTGTAAAATAAGTGAAATACTTCTTTGTTAACAGTAAATATATATAGCTGTAATGGTTGTCTAATTAATAACTAATGGACTAAAATCACTGTGAACCATTTTTGAACAAAAAAAAATTTTGATACCAATGAGACCAACAAAATTTGAAAGGTAATAGACTCTTGAAGTTTGTTGATGTTTTTGAAAAAATGTCTTGTTTTTAAAGTCTATATCTCAAAAACTATATGAAATTTTCCTTTACTGTCTTTAGCAATTTTGTAGCTCTTAACCCGACCTACAAAACACTTCTTAAGACCAGCTCAAAAAAAAAACCGTCTTCATGCTCAAAATCACTAAATTGGACAAAAATTCTACCTTTTCCATTGATGATTAAGTTGCTTGGAACTCTCTCAAAGTGGTTATTACAAAAGCTTTGGGAAAAAACCGTGATGAACATTTTAAAGTGTCTTCAATCTTTTCAAGCTATCGGCCACCACCTAAAGACCTAAAAGAATTCGCTAAGCAATTATCTACCGAATCAGATGAGCAAGACGAACGTTTTCACCAAGTAAGCATGCCAATGGAAAAAATGTTCAAAGGAGAAAGAATAGATTCAATGCTTGGCGAGGTATGTTGGTTAATATAAAGACGACAACGAAAATAACGATGATAACGATGAAAGTGTGTTTAGGGATTGCCTATCGAGCTCGAAAATGACTCAAACTCTGAACAATATCGAAAGAGATTGAGAATGTCAATGGAAGCCAATTAGAGCCTTTCATCGACTAGTTTTGGTACCATTAATCCGTATCCCTATCCCATTACCCACTCGAACAGCATTCATCCGCCTGTTTTGGATTTAGAGTGTCTGCTTTCAAGTATTCGTTCGATTAAAACATCATATACACCTGGACCTGACAATGTACCAAGCTGTGTGCTTAAAAATTTCCTTATGCTTCCCACTTTTAAGGCTTTTTAACTTTTCTCGTGAGCAAGGTGAGTTTCCCAACGATTGGAAGGAATCTTTTGTCATTCCTATTCATAAAAATGGATCTAAATCATCAGTAACAAATTACAGGTGTATCTCAAAACTATCTGACATTCGTAAACTTTTTGAAATGCTCATAACATCTCAAATACAGTGTCGCTCAATTATTTCGCAATCTCAGCACGGCTTTATGAAAAAGCGTTCTGTTTCTACAAACCTGCTTGAGTTTACTTCTATTGTGAATAGGGGTTTTATTAAATAAACTGCAGACAGATGTAATTTATACTGATTTTAGCAAGCCTTTTGACTCTGTCAATCATGATCTCCTCCTTCACAAATTGTATCTGCTTGGTTTTCCTCTAAACCTTCTTAACTGGATAAAGGCTTATTTGACAGACCGCTTTCTGAATCCATCAGCGTACTCTCTGTGGTACCACAGGGTAGTCATCTTGGACCTTTACTTTTTAATCTGTTCATTAACGGCATCCCTCACGTCCAGCTTCATTCGCATGCTTTGATGTACGCTGATGACCTAAAACTCTGCTTGTCCTATAAGGACCCGTTGTCAATTGGACTTAAACTCTCTGCATACATGGTGTTCGGTTAATTTCCTCCCACTAAACGCTGAATAGTGTAAATGTATGACTTTTCATCGAACACAGGCGTATTTAAACGACTTTTCAATTGATGACAATCCTCTTGAACGCATTTACGAGGTTGATGATTTGGGCGTCCGCTTTGTCCCCAAGTTAATCTCTATCATCTCTAATAAAGCTATGGTTGCCCTTTAGTTGCCCTCCGTTCTTGGGTATATCAAAAGATGGTCCAAGGAATTTAACGATCCGTATCAAAACTAAACATTTATACGTCTCTCTAGTTCGACCAATACTTGAATATGGGTCGTGTGTTTGGTCACCGCATTACCAAAAATTATCAGAACCAACTTGAATCGGTTCAAAAACAGTTTTTAATTTTTGCCCTCCGTGGCCTCAACTGGGATCCCACCATCCATCTTCCATCTTACGAGCATCGACTACTCTTAATCGATCTTCCATCTCTTAAGAACCGCCGTACGTGCAATTGTGTGCTTTTCATTCACAAACTCTTATCAGGCGATATTGAAATTTCTCTCCGATCTATCTACAGCCTTGCCTAACAAATTTCCGAAATTTGTGTCTTAACTATAATATGTATTACCATCTTTTCGCTGCTCACTCTTCTGTGTTAGATGTAAGAAATAGTTTACTGTCATTTTTGTCATTTAAGCGACCCCTGCAATGTTGACAGAACTTTGTCAAACTTAAATAAATAAAAAATATTGAAGCTATAAAACATAAGCCTTTAAGGCTTAACTCTATAAAAAGCAACGGAAAAGGTAGAGTTTCAGTACATTTTAGTAATTTTGAGCACGGAATTATTGGCATTGGTATTGGCAGTAGCTTCCTATGTTACTATCATATATGAAAGCATGAGTGAGCCTAGTATGACCCAGGCGTAATCTTATAAATTTAGTAATATCGGTTCTAAGTGTATTTTTTAGGTGTGGAATTTCGTAAAAGGTCCATGACTTTGCAATCACTGTGTATTTCGCGATACCACGTAGAGGTGTTTGCAAGAGTTCTTTGAAATTGTTGCTCAAAATGCGTTTTAAGAGTTTTTTTCATATCAGTGATGTTGTTGTAATTTGGTGTGGTCAGCAACGGTTTGTTGCATGCTGCCTTTGCAATAGTGTCTGCGAATTCGTTGCCCGGAATTTGGGCATGTTCTGGAACCCATAGCAATCTGATATTTTGGTTTTTGGTTAACATATCACGTATGCTGTTTTGAATATGTACACTGAGTGCTATGATTTAATACGCTTTGGATAGAGGAATGTAAGTCCGTGCAGATAACGACGTTTTTTCGTGAAAGAACAGCCAGATTTGTGGCGGTGTTGGATTGCTATCAGTTCAGCAGTATAAACGGAAGTATAGTATGGTACGACATAATTTGATATACATTTGTCCTGGGAAGTAACACTGTAACTAATAATATCGTTCATTTTAGAGGCGTCAACTTTATTAAGGGAATCTTTAGTTGCGGAGAATAATTGTTGATAGATAGATGGGTTGGTATTCTGTTTTTTATAAGAGCTAAGAGATTGGTCGACCGCTTGTTCATCGAAACGCCAAAATGGTCTTAGTTTACCAGAACTAAACTACTAAAACTACTGACACATTACTGGACGTATTCTTTGTGAATGAAAAAGAAAAGATTATGTTGTATGATCAGATTTCAGTGCCAGTATTTTCAAAGCACGATCTAATTTTCCTGACATATGACTTTAAACCACATCAAAGTGAAGAAATTATTTGGTACAGGGACTTTAAGAATATTGACTATAGGTAGCTTAGTGATCAATTTATATCGTATGACTGGGACTCAATATATAGACTTGCCGATGCTAATTCACAAATAGAGCAACTTCATCTTTTTACTGGAAATCTATTTGAAAGCTGTGTACCCTTGCGTAGAAAACTGCTTAAGCCGATTCAAAAACCATGGTTTGATCAGAACATAGCCTGTCATATCTCACAACGGGATACAGCTTACAAAAAATTGAAAAGATACAAGACTGAAGAGCATCATCGAAGATTTAAATATTTGAGAAAAACTGTCAATAATCTTATAATGACAGCTAAGCAATCGTATTATTCGGCGAAATTTAATGATGCTATTTTGACTGGACAAACCTGGAGTGAGCTCAGGAAGTTTGGTATTGGCAAACAAAAAAGTCGATGTAAAATAACTGCCAACGTTAATGATCTCAATTTTAATTTTGTGCAATCTGAAGTACCTGAAGCTACCTATAATACGTACCTTAAAAATATGCCGAATAGTAACTGTGATAGTAGTTTTAACTTTATGTGTGTGAGTCAGTGTGATGTCCTTGAATCTGTTCTTAAAATTAAGTCTAATGCAATAGGATTGAACGACATGAATGCAAAATTTTTTTAAATTATCCTCCCACAAATTCTACCCCACATTACCCATATCTGCAACACAGTCCTTACGACATCAACTTTCCCAGAAATATGGAAACTCGCAAAAATAATTCCAATACCAAAAGGAAACAATCAATTTCGACCAATCTCAATTTTACCATTTTTGTCAAAAGTAGTAGAACAGTTAATAGCAAATCAAATATGTACATTTTTAACGGACAACTTAATGTTAACTAATAAACAGTCAGGATATAGAAAGAACAGAAGTTGCACCATGGCAATAATAAACATAACAGAGGATATAAGAAGGCAAATAGACAACGGAAATGTTACACTTTTAACACTACTCGACTTTAGCAAGGCATTTGACACCGTTAACCACGAAATCTTAATAACGAAGCTAGACAGATTCTATAAATTCGCAAATACTGCTTTAAAACTTATTAAATCGTACCTTTGTGATAGACGACAGGCAGTGGTTTCGGAGTCTGATATATCATCCACTTTGTACCTTAAGCGAGGTGTCCCCCAGGGGTCAGTAATTGGTCCCCATCGTTTCTCATTATATGTAAATGACCTGCCAGATATGTTGTCTAATTGTAATGTCCACATGCAGATGATGTGCAGATGTAAATAGAATAAATGAGTGCGTCGATATTTATAACAATGATTTGTTGAATGTTAATGAATGGGGTAAACGTAACGGACTATCACTAAATCCAGCAAAATGTAAATGCATAGTAATTTATAAAAAGTCACTAAGTACCACAAATCTACCTCGACTAAATATTGCTGGCACCCCTTTAGAATATGTTGCTCAAGCCGTTAATCTAGGTATAACTTTTAATGACATTCTTAGCTGGAATGAACAAGTGACTAAAGCCGCTGGAAAAACCTACGGAATACTAAGACAGCTTTCGTTGACTAAATCTTATTTGCCGACTAATCTCAGACGCCTTATTGCAAAAACGTACTTGACACCCACTCTTTGTTATGGAATTGAAATATTCGGAAACTGTGACGCTGCTTCTCAGAGACGACTTAATGTAACGTTTAATAACATTGCTAGGTATGTGTTTAATAAGAAAAGAACTGACCACATTACATGGTTTGCCAGACAGATATATGACCTTGATTTTAAGACTTGGACTGATTATAGATCTCTGCTACTATTACATAAGATAATATACACTAGACAACCATCGTATTTATATGACAAAATAAGTTTTGCCATCTCAACGAGAACTTTGAATCTCATCGCAATTCGCCATACACTAGCCAGCTCTGAACGCCAATTTTTTGTAAACACTATTCGGTTGTGGAACCAACTCCCACCAAACTTGAAGAGTATTAGTAGTGTCACGCAATTTAGGGTCAAATTACATTTCTATCTACAAAATTAAATTATATAACTAATTTTAATAATAATAATAAGTAATATTAGGTAATTGTTCGCAGATTCTTATGTTTTTGTGACTGGTGCAATAATCATTAAGTATACACTTGTAGCACCAGGAATTTCTGTCAAATAAATATATAAATATAAACTTAGCAGGAGTGGTTGGGAAGTTGTGCTCGCGGCAAGACAGTATTATTCTAGTAAGCGCCGATTGCTGTTTGTATTTAAAGATAAGTTTGGATTTGTTTATGGTTTTTATTAAAGGTAAGATGGGAGAGTTATGGCTGTTTAATAAAGATTTTAGAAGCTTGAAGGCTAAGAAGTCTCGTCTTATTTCAAGAGGAAGAATATGGGATTCGTGAAGTAAATTGTAAGTTGGAGAAGAGAAAAATGCTCCAAAGCTGGCTCTCACTGCAGAATTTACAACAGTTTTTATTTTAGTCAAGTTGGATTTGGTTGTATAGCCAAAATCTATCTTCGAGATGAGCAAAGCTCTTACAACGGAAATCATAGTGCAATGGTTACAGCTAAGTCTGTTGCTTGAAAGGGTTTTGTAATGAAGGGATTAGAGATTTGATGTGAGGGTTCCAGCGGAATTTAGAATTAATTTTAAGGCCAAGAATTTTAAGAGTCTCCACCTTTGAGATGTTTGCGTTGCAAGATACCAGCTTGCACCTGCAATTTAATTTCCGACATATGTGGATATGTTTGCATTTTTCCATAGAAAGGCAAGCACCCAGAATATTTGCACCAGTTAAGGATGTCCGTTAAGATATTGTTAAGGTTCTTGGATTTCCCGAGAGGCTTTATGATGTTAAAATCATCTGCATAAGCACATAAAGAGATTTCTTTATGAAGGTTAATGACAACGCACAATTTGTTATAAACTATTGCAAAAAGAACCACCGATATCGGAGATCCCTGTGGGATACCGTTGGGGATGCTGGGTAGTTACATGTAAACACTTCACGCAAAATAATTGTGACACACTATAGGAAAACACAGTGGTTAGAGCGAGACGGGCAGAGTCAAAAACTAACTCAGAGAGCCAAAATGACAGAGAACAGCTGACTTCTTTTTGCAAAATTTACTTCAGAAGTCTTTTGAGCATAATTGTTCAATATTTTTAAGGTTTTACCCTAACCTAAGTAGTCTTTTGAATTTGTAAATTTTGTTTCCCCCCCCATCACAATATCATTGAAATTTGGTTGTCAAATTATTTGTTAATGCCCTCAACACACATTCGTATAGAATTCAGTTCAAATTTACATCTTGTCGTGAAAACATGTATAACAAAAATTAAATTTAAGTGAAAAAAAATTTTGTGGAAAAATAAATTTCAAAATTAAGTAGTATTCTTTTTCGGTTTTAAAAATTTCTTAAGTGAGTAAGGTTTTTCCTTCCAAGACAAAGGATTATAACTTTCATTTGCAGCTCCGTCGTAGTCGGCCCGCTGCTCATTTTCACATTTTCGGCTGTTGTCATGTTTTTCCAACATTTAAATATTTCTTTAGGTTTACACAATTCACGTGAGTAAGGAAAAAGCAAACTCAAAAAGCAACATTTTGGTAAGATTACAACTTTCATTTGCAGCTCTTTCCATCGGCTGTTGAAACATTTGCCCAGATCATCAGCTGGTCCTATGTTATATTTCTACCACTTGAACATATATTTTTTGCACACTTATTGGGTAAGTTTATTCGACTAACCCATCATCTAAACCTCTTCTATAAAGTCCTACCCTTTAGTTGATTGATTTTTATGGGGGAAATCGTTATAATTTTTTGGAAATGTGACCAAGTACGTTCCAAGCAAACAAAGAAGGTGAATAAAATCACCAAAATTATGAATTGTGAGTAAAAAGTGATATTAATTATATTTGGTCTTTGGTTTTTCATAATATTTTATCTGCAGATGCTGCGGCAAAATGATAGAAAAAAAATAGCTTGGAAAATCTTATTCAATTGGGAAAGAATGCCTTATCTCTGGTATTCAATTAGGTTCAACATAAATTTTTTTGGCGTTGCTGTGCCATACAAATTTACATAACTCTAATACCATATATATGTTTCTAAAGCTGCTGTGCCTATGTTAACAATAAAGAATATATTTTGTTAAATGAATTTAACGCCTTTTATTTGTGGTATGGAAAATGAATTGGTCTAAATTGTCTTTAGGAAACGTATTTAGTTCTACATTATGCAAAATTTTTCCAGAAAATAATTTATACCTTACACGATTCAGAAAATGAAGAAAGTGCATTGCACAGGCTCGGTTCGGACTTAACCCAAAAATCCCGGGGGTTTGTTTTTACTTGTTTTACTGGGAGTTTAACTCGGGACCTCGAAGACTGTAACACACGCACACGGACGACGGCGAGACCTGGCGTCGAAAGCATAGTTAAGAATGTAAGCAGTTGTCAGTTTGCCGCTCAGCGAGCAACAAGGGCCGCGAGGAGCATAGTTTTTCTTAATTAATCTTCGAATCGTGAAAGATAAAAGGCTTGACATCAATTACGATCTGAACTATGCAAATCAAAAGGCTGGCTGGACAATCACTGCAGTGTCCTGCATCATATTTAACTCTGTAGGTCCAAAGCATTTGCTTGCAGGGGCTAAGAATCAAATTCTCCTTTACCAAAAGTAAAAAAGGTTCGTGTCCAATGTACGCACTATGAGCCCACGCACTGCTTAGAAAGCTAGAAAGACGCTCAATTCGCATCCATCAAACAAACCAGAAGAACAAAGGCAGATAACACGTCGAAGCAGCAATGATCCGTGGTAGGTGGCAAGCTGAAGCTTGAATTGGCAGACGCATCTTACCCGATACTACCGAACTGGCTACTTTAAGGCGACAGACCAATCTGCAAAAGGGACTAGATCAGGGGCGATTGGAATCCTATAGCGGTCAAGTTGGTAAGAATATACAGCAGCAGTACCAATGGTATGATGAAACATTGTAAGTACACTAGTAACACGTACATGACCATTAAGAAAGAGTCACGAAACATCCAATCCGCACTTCTGCTTGTTCCAACTTAACTTCACTCTCCACTTGGAATATTGTACCAGAGGTACATACATATTAAGTTTGTTCCAAAGTATGTAACAGGGTGGAGAAATCATTTCCGGCCCTATAAAGTATATATATTCTTGATCAGCATCAACAGCCGAGTCGACATAACCAAGCCCGTCTGTCTACCTGTTCCTATAAACGCACTCAGTTCTCAGAGATGGTAAGAGATAGCGGTATGTCATGTATGGGACATATATTTTTTATACTTGCAGGCAGATCAAGTTTATTTTCATATTTTGACTCGCCCCCTGCCGGCCCCGCAATTAGGAAAAAACTTCATATCTTCTACAGTTTCGTAGATTGGTGTTTATTAACTGCTAGAGATGTCAAGTAATCAATATTATTTAGCGATTTGCTGAAGGTATGATAAAGATCGGACGAACGATACTCAAGTTATGAGCAAAAAAAAGGGCAGTTAACATCACAGCATTGCGTTCAACAAAGACAACAAGACAAAAGAGAGAGAGAGAGAGAGAGAGATAGAGAGAGAGCAAATGCGAGCGGCAGCTTGAAGTGGTACAGAGCAAGATATACTTAACAAGGTAGCCGCACTCGCTCTCTCACAACTTCTTAAATAAGAAGCTGAACACAAAAAAATTCGTCGGCGAAGATGCGTCATTCACAAGGGTTGTTGACAGAGTCACATTTAAGAAGTAAGCAAAGAGAGCGAGAGAGCGAGTGCGGCTACCTTGTTAAGTATATCTTGGTACAGAGCGAAGCCAAAATGTGAAAGTGCATTAGCGTGCGAAAATAAAGCGCCGTGAATTTTCTTTGACCTGACCGCATCAAAGGCTAGCCAGCGACTAAAGAGCCTTTTGCTCTCTTCTTCTCAGCTTCGGCATGCGTTCGGCACGTATATGTGTAAATAGCGAAATGTTTTCGGAGTATTGATGGCCATCGCATCAACGTACCGTCGACGATTTTGTGACTGTCGTTGACACTCGCTTATTTCCTCGACTTATCGCTTATTTAGGTCGACGCAATGCCATGCAGAGAAGAGACATAAGCAACGCTCGTTCGACCCAATGACATGCAGAGAAGAGACATAAGCAACGCTCGTTCGACCCAATGACATGCATGGAGCGGCATTAGCGACGCTCTTTCGACCCAATGACATGCATGGAGCGACATAAGCGACGCTCGTTCGACCCAATGCCATGCATGGAGCGACAAACGCGACGCTCTTTCGACCCAATGACATGCATGGGCCGGCTTTAGCGACGCTCGTTCGCCCTAAAGCCATGCATGGAGCACCATAAACGACGCTCTTTTAAACCAATGTAATGCATGGAGCGACATAATGCATTCCACTGGCATGCTGTGAAATATTTTGCTGAAAAGGTGTTCGAGGATTGATATACCTTTTTTTTGAAATCCTTTCCTATTCATTGCACACGCTTTCTCACGGAAAAAAAAAGTAGAGCGTACGTCTTCTATCTCTCTCTCTCTCTCTCTCTCTCTCTCTCTCTCTCTCTCTCTCTGTTTAGCGTTCGGCCCATGTTACAATTTGACAGGCGGCACGACGCATCACCGTAAAAAGAGCAACGCTGGGTTGACGAAAATAGAATGACTGACCCCAGCCGTACTAGAGGGATATTATAGTCGGGCTTGTCCGACTTTCTCACTTGTTTTTGTATGTGTAGCTTTGAAAACTCATTTTCAAGCTAATTGGGAGAAAATTGAAAAGGGCATAGACGGATTTGTTGGCGGCCAGCCAATGCAATTGACGCTATTCGAGTATAAAGCATCACTAAAGTATCTCAAGACACTTGAGGGCAGAAACTCGAAGTCACTGACAGCGATGTAGAACGCACTGCGCAGGGGCGCTACAGCCGAACTGAATGCACTTGCAACCACGACGGACACCCACCATTACAGAGGACACCCATTACGGAGGACACCCAGAAGTATTAAAGGAGATCGGCACCAACGTCGACAACACCAACCCAAAAGTAGGGACTGGTTGGCGGAAAGCGTGGTATCTCCAGGCGACAGCGATCGGAAGACTCCTCGAAGGCTCCAGAGAACAAGCGGATTGGACCAGAAGATCTAGTGACTAGCTTAAGCTCGAAGACAGAACTGCAGGTGGCCATTATCGACTGAACCGACCCGACGAGAAGTTGCTAGTCATGGAGGGAGTCATACTGCAAGCCATTCACGATGCCATGAAAAGGAGTACAAATCTTTTCCTAGCTGTGTTAAATGGCATCTAAGGGTACAGGGGACCTAATGACGTGGCTTGTACCATCGAGGAATCCCTGAGCTTTCTCACTTACACAAATCTTGGCGTTGGTGACCTATGGCCTGGAGCAAGAATCGAGGTCTTAAAATTGGAAAGCGTGGTCTGCGGAAAAAGTAGATTCGCTTACTTACTGAATAGGTAAAATATTCTACTACATGTTATTTTGACTTCACTTGGCAAAATTTCAACATATAATCCAGTCCATGAAATTTTTCCACTTCTATTTAAGATCCGTACAGTAATACGTCGCAATTGCTGTGAGTGTCCGAATGGAATGCGGACCATCGGGTACTGCATGTTTTTATCAACTTTAAGCACCTTCCACAACTTTTAAAATTCTGAAAAAATTACCGAAATTATATCTAGGAATGACAATTGGAAATGTAAAAAACGAAAGTGGAACCTCAACTAGAGGTCTATAATAAATGGTGTTAAAAATTTAGCGGAACTCTGTAGCCTTTAAAAAATATACAAATTATTGTGAAGGAGTGAATGCATGCCAGCTTTGACCAAAAGAAAATTTGGAATTTTTTAATAGATAGATGGCCCGAAAAAGGCTGTTAAAAATTCAGAGTTCGTACTAGAAGAATAAAAAAAATCACTAAATTACATTCGGTTGATGTCCTTTAAAACTGCATACTTACTTCCCCTACAAATCCGGCTATATGCCCTTTCGTTGGTAATATTTTGATATGTAAAGCTTTATTTATGTATATATGGACGTTGATGTACAATGCGCAGTACGCTCAAGTGGCCCATGCGACACCAAGCCTAAGCTTGTTACGCGCGAACCCCAAGCAAAATAGCAGCCCACCTCACGCCCAACCGACCGAGAGGCGCAGCCACTAACGTGTGACACGAAATCGCGAAGGAAGAACATAAAGTAATGTTAACTACGGGCTAAATAAGTTAAAATAGAAATTTTTATAGCAGGAAGAGAAGCTTCAGAGTTAATTATTCGGTAGAGTTTATTGTAAGCAGCACAGAGGACACGAAACGGTTCATGCAAGGCATACAATTACGAGTCGGTCTAATAGGAACGTTGAGTTTAATTTGGCCAACCAACTCAGTGGAGTCGATTTCACCATTAATTAGTCTATGTATAAAGATTACTCCAAGCATAACTCTACGATTAATAAGGGAGGGAAGGTTAATCAAAAGAAGTCTACTAGAGTACGATGGTAAACGGACCTCAGGATTCCAGCCCAAACCACGAAGAGCAAACAATAAAAACTGTTTTTGCACAGATTCAATTCTATCTTGATGGGTCGAATATTGCGGAGACCACACACATGATCTGTACTCGAGAATCGGACGGACAAGAGAAGTGTACAAAATCTTCGTCGTATAGGGATCATCAAATTCCTTCGACTCAAGTGAGACATTATCAAGCATATAAGTGGAGAATTGTGGCAAGCTCCTGTAAAGTGCCATAACCTTACACTTCGAACTGTTAAGGTTGAATAGATTAGCTTTACACCAAGACTGAAATGCAGCCAAGTCAGCTTGCAAATTAAAGCGGGAAACCAAATCATTATATGTTAAACATAGTTTCACATCGTCGGCGTACATAAGCACACGAGAGTGAGTCAAGACAGACGGAAGATCATTTATGAAGAGAGTAAAAAGCAATGGACCCAAGTGACTACCTTCAGAGGTAACCTGGATTAGTTTCGAATATTAATTACAAAATATATCTTTTTGTGTTCTAGAACTTAGGTAATCAGAGATCCAACTAAGAAGGTTAGTTGGGAAACCAATTAAACTCAGTTTATGAAGCAACAAGGAGTGATTAACAGAATCAAAAGCCTTACTCAAATCAGTATAAATGACGTCAGTTTGCATCTTACCTAAGAACCCTTTGATCACTAATGATGTAAGCTCTAATAAGTTAGTAGTAGTAGATCGACGCTTTACAAATCCATGTTGATAGGGTGAAATAATGGAACTACATAAATGTTGCTATTGAGATGTCATAATTCTCTCAAAAGCTTTTGGAATTGCAGACAACTTGGAAATACCTCTATAATTCTCAACATCCGACTTATTACCTTTTTTATGGAGAGGAATGATAATTTTGGAAATAGGTTTCATACATTAGTTTTTCGCTTTTTTACGACTTTCGGTGTAGATTTCCAAATTTACGTTCACTTTCGCAAAAGTTTTGCGATTTAAAACCAGATTTTCGACCAAATTTGTTCGCCAAATCGCAAACCTTTTGATAAAGGGAAAATGGGAGCATGGCTGAGTGTCACGTATTACATAATTCGCTTCGAAAATGAGCTTGAAACTAATCGCTTAGAAACTAAATTCTCTCCATCCATTTTCCACCGAACCTGATCAAATGAAAACCAAAAGAGTTTTTATACAATTTCGGAACACATTTTTCACCAAGGGGGTTTATTTTCCGGAAGATTGGTATGCAGTTATTGTTGAATTTTTATATAGATCTTTGAAAATGAGTTTGAAACAGATAGAATGAAAACCAAGAGAACAGTTTTCCGGCCATTTTCCAACTTTGGGGGTAAATTTTCCAAAATTTGCAGGTCACTGGCTTATATTTTGCTGTGTTACTTTTAAAACAAAGTGGAAATAGTGACCGTATTCCGTATTCGAA